>JASDQU010101198.1:169615-192833 GCA_032191745.1 Picea mariana
GTGTCATCTTGAAGAACATACAAATAGATAATATATAATATATGACAATAATGCATAATATATGGCAATCTCATAAGAAAAAATCGCAATCATGGATTTTTGATAGTATAAAATCAAACAATGGGAAATTCCAGAAAGACATGAGAAAACCTGACAATCAAATCAAATCAAATCACTAGAAGGGAAAGAAATGTGAAAGATAAAATGATTTGCAAAAAAATTAAGAAAAAAATTCAAACAAGGATAAATATTCCATATAAATAATATAAAATCCACTAAAATTTTATGCTTATATTAAAATAAAAACCAGAAGCAACATACCATAATCATCATTAAACCATGTGAAATCATTATTAAATCGTAGGTGAATGGTCATATCCATAAAATGTCATTATTAAACAATAGGTGAACGATCATATGAATAAAATAGGTATAGGCGTGCACTTAGGGCTTGGGTGTGGAGGAGGTTAAGAATAGAGTATAGGCTATGCCTAGTCTTATATGGAGCTAGGGAGTCTAGGTCATGGTCTAGCTCAAGATCTAGGTCATGGTGTAGGTCTAGTTCATGGTCTAGGTCATGTTCATGTTCATGGTCATGGTATAGGTATAGGTCATGGTCTAGGTCTAGCTCTAGGTCTATGTCGTGGTCTAGGTCATGGTCTAGGTCTAAATCTAGGTCTATGTCATGGTCTAGGTCATGCTCTAGGTCTAGATCTAGTTCTATGTCATGGTATACATCATGGTCATCATATAGGTCTAGGTCATGGTCTATGGTATAGGTCTAGATCTTGCCATGCCTTGCCATATCTAGGTATTTCTATGTCTAGGTCTAGGTCTAGGTCTTGACATGTCTAGGTCAAGGCCATTTCTTGCGCTGTTGATGGGTGTTCTATATGCACTAAATCCCTCAATTAAATTGTCAACTCAGGGTAAGTAAACTTAGAGTTGTAGCACTATATGTTCCAAGGAATAAAATCTAGAGGAAGTATAGTCTAACTAAGGAGATGGTCTATCTGAGGGTTAATCTACTCAAGCAAAGACTATCAATGAGAAAAACCTATCAAGGAACTTGAACTATTTACCCTAAACAAATTTTAAACAATGGATCGATGGATTGTTCCTAAATAAGAAAATGAAAACCCTACTTTGAACAAGTTAACCTATTTAATCTAATGAGCAAAAACAAGTCATATGTTTAATCTATTCAACTTAATGAGCAACAACAATAGCAAATTAATCTAATCAATCTATTCAAATCAATGAGTAGCAACAAGTAAGCAAGTAAACAATCAAACAACTAACCTATTAAAACTTATTCAACAAGTAAACTAATAAAAACTACTCAATAGGTAACTAATCAAAACTATTCAGCAAGTGAACTCTATTCTTAAGATAAAACTCATCATTACTTCTAATCTGCAAAGGGAAATATTAACCTATTTAATTAAAAGCATCATGACAATATTCAAAGATTAACCAACAACTATTCTTAATCTACAATAACAAGAAACTTCAAATATGATGATTATGTCTTTGGTGTCTTATGACATCATGATGGAATCTAACGATTAGTGATAACTCAAGAGGAATAAATTCAATATTAACTTCTATGGAGAAATGAAAAGTATGAATCAAGCAATCTAACAAGAGCTTAGCCATCATAGAAGAAATATCAACTATCCTGAAAATCCATGTGATCTCTCAATTCATATATCAATCATCAATGATAAGAAAACACTATTCTACCTAATTCAAATGCACTCTTATTCTAACTTAAGAAAATTCACACGATTAGAAAATCATAACTAAAAGATTAACTCAAACTCAATCTTCTAATTAAAATTGCAATTTAAATCTAGAATGGAAATTTCATAAATTAAACTAAGCTAATCCTATTATTAAAAACTCAGATTGCAAGTTAATATGCTTATAAAAACATAATTCAAATTCTACTTCTACCTTAACATACTACAACAAAATTGATAAGCAAACTAGATCTAGGAAAGCATGATTAAAACTGAGAATCAAGTTAACAAAACTCGCTACTATTAATCCATCGAAACTTTGTCAAAGAAACTCTGTACTCTGTGTTAAATTAATACTCTGTTTTATCCTACATAAATTCACTTTAACATTTAACACACAACAAGGCTAGAATCTTGCAAGCCATTTACTAACAATTAAAAGACACATCATATTAACAACTCTCTCCTACAAGCAACCTGTAAAAAGGAAATTTAAACAATTAAATGATGAACATCAAACACACAGGATTTAAAATGATAAAAACACATATAATGGGAAATGAAGTAAATGAAAATTGCACAACTGAAATATGCAAGCTATCTATCTAAGTATTCATCCAGACCATTGGTGCCCCCCACCCCCCAGCAGGTTGTGGCTACTCCTCAACAACAAATTGTGAGCTAAATCAACATAGTTCTGGCATTAAATTAAAAAACGTAGTCTAGCACAAGTTTGCGGAAATGTTCGAGTTACACAGTAAAATGATTCTAACAATTCTTAACACTTTGTCTGACCACTAATATGGTATTTATAATGATTACAATTCGATACGTCGACCATTGGAAGGGTCGACCTCCTCTAAAAATGGCAAATTCCATTAAATATGCTATAACTGCCTTTGGCTTCTAGAAACTAAATGAGCCACTCAACGATCAACATAACTGCTTAATCCGAGATGTCAAGAGATCAATAGCTGGAGGCCACGAGGGTGAAAAAAACCCATGTCGTTGATTTGCCCAGCATAGGTTTCCAATATAACAACCGCCAACTTGCCCACGCTCCAAGTGTTGGATGCAGTGTTGGACGCAGTGTCGGATGAAGTACTGGATTGGGTGTTGGATGGAGTGTTGAATGAGCTACTGGATGGAAAAACGCATTGTGAATTTGCCCTGTGACACACAGATCTCTCATTAGCTCCTCATAATCATTAAATTGAACTGAATTAAAATCAAAACCATTGCAAAACATCAATTGCACATACTTGGTATAAACCTATGACAAATCGATATAAAATCCTTCAAAACTTATTCAAAATGGTTAAATACACATATAATACCGGTACAAAAAGGATTCAATCATCATCATAAAAAAAACAAATCACGAGCCCAACATTACCCCCACACCTAAGATTTTGCAGGTCCCATTGCAAACAAAAATGAATTGCCCAATATGACTAGACTTGCTGAGCAGGGGATGGATTAACTATAAAAGCTTCTTTCCCTGAAGACGTTGTCTTGGCTCTCTTGCAGTGTTTCAATTGTGCACGGAGGTTACAATTGTCATTGGTAATTTGGTCAACCAATATTTGGAGGGAATTCACCTTTGCTTGTAGTATTGCATTTTCATGGTGGATATGTCTATCCATGGTCTTCCTCTCTTCCAATTGTTGCAACAACTAAACATTTTCATGTTGTAATTTTTCAATGGATGGAGTATGATCAGATATCTCAGAGGAGGGATTAGATCCCTTGAAGGATGTGGAGAGTCTATCAGTTTTGGGATCTGGTGTAGGAATCTATGAGGTAGGATTAATAGGGGGTTTATGAGGGGAAATGGGTTTAGATTTTGTTTCTCTATCAGGCCCCAATTCTTCTGCAGAGACTTCCCTAAGTATTTTATGGGGGATTTAGAGATCGAAAGATACTTGGATGGGATCTGAAGTGTCTGGATTTTTTACATTATATTTACCACTTGCATTCTAGGTACTTTTTCGAAAGGATCCTCCTTTGACTAGATTAGATCCTTCACTATTTGTGGGGACTACAGAGAAATATTGTTGAATTTCCTCTTGTAACTTTTTGGGTACAGGATCAATAGTTGTTGAACGCATTGGGGAGTTATCAATAGGCTTCTTAGTCTTCTTTCCCGATGAGGCTGTAGTTGTATCAACAAGTTTCTTAGTCTTTTGTTCTGGTAGAGGGATATCTTGAGGGTTTGGAGTCTTTAGAGAACGAGGTTTGGATGGAGTAATAGTCTCTAGATCAAGTGTTCTTGTTGGTCTTGATTTTAATATGGGGGTTTGAAAATTGATAAATGAACTCATCCCATGTCTTCCCCTGTTTTTCCAACTCAGCTATGACAAGAAATTTGATGAGGTCGTGGTGGAATATCATATTATGAGGATTGGCCACATTCTTTCTCACTTGGGAAGACATCTTCTCAAGACTTTTCAAGAAGTAAAAAGGGAAATGCAATGGCTTATTGAATTGTAAATGAGCTAATAATAAAAAATGGCAAGCTTTAAAAACATAATATCTACCTTCGCAAGTGATCATTCTGGTGATGACTATCAGAGGGTTAATTATATCATCTTTAATCCACTCCTTGGATTATCCCTTAGCTCTAGAGACATTCTGAAACTCAGGTTTAAAGACCTTGTTGTAGCTCACCCGTGGAAACTAGTGGTGTTTGAACCGGCGGTCCCCAGCCCTTGGAAGCTTTGTGGCTGAGGCAATTGATTCCTCAGAGACCAAGAAGGTCAGAGATCCCACGTGCACCATCCTTCCATCGAATCCAAGGGAGAATTTCAGAGAAACGTCATCATCGTGGCCCTGCATATGGGCCAAGAACGGTCCCCACCTTGAGTGATGGAAGACCTCCCCACATTGTGTGAACTTGGGGATAGAAAAGAGTTCGACATAGGAGGACGAGTCATGTCAGTTGGGCATGGTGACAGTGTGGAGAATGAACAAAGACAGAAATTGGACAGAGGGTGAGCGTAATCAGGGAAAGGGCGAGCGCAATTGGGAAAAGAATGAGCACAATACATGAATGAGACAACAATTTAAGTTATCCCTCCGATTTTGAATTTGCCCAAGGTGGAAACGGTTGAATTCATTGATGAATTCATCACACACGAGTTGCCATGTGTGAGTGTGAGTGCACTGATTTCGAATTCGAAGAGTATCTTTTGGAGGAAATTGTAATGATGAAGGATTTAGATCAATGTCCAATTCTTCGACTTGGACATTTGATCATAAGTTGTGTTTAAAAATGGTATCATTAACTCTCAATTTCCACTTAACTAACTCATCATACAACTAAACAACCAAATAAATTCAAACAATCCCTGGTTACCTGAAATTATGGTCATTTATTCTGTGTATGCACCTCGTCTGATCCTTCATATGGCGCATCATCCAGTCGTCCATATGGCACCCCATATGGTCTTTCAAATGGCACTCCATATGACACTTCATATGGTACTCCTGTGCGAAATGAAATTTGTTTATCATGTAATCGATGTTTTATCCATAGCACTCAGTCTTAAAACATTTTTGACAGTCACAGTGAACATAAGCAAAGACAGGATAAGAATGTTCCATTATTACTTGTTTTGTCATCGTGCTCACACATCATAACAATCTGTTCCTCTATCTCACATACTATAAGGCATGTAATAAAAAATGTGTAATGAACAATCTGTAAAGAAAAACCAGTTAAGTGGTCTGTCAAAGAAATGTACAACAGTTTATAACACACAGGGAGTGCTTAGCATTTCAAAATAAAATAATTGCTGATATAATAGCTTGTATCCTAAAACAAAATATACACAAATTTTTACAAAGATTCCACTTCTTCTTCTCATGGATTATAGATAGGCAGTGTTGTCATTTGTCAACTCATGAAACCCCTCCCCCACTCCTAAGTATTCCGACACCTCACAATAAGGAAACCAGTCAATTCTCCCAATAGCCAAAGATTTACAACTTATTAAGTGTAGAGATAAATTTCACATATCGGTCTGACGAGACAGTTAGAATATGGCCCCACCTATAGTATAGAATATCCTACATATAGATAAGAAGAGGTAGGCGAGAGAGTTTTAAGATAGTCTCAAAGTTAGTTCCCAATGGTAGATTTATGGAGTTCATTAACCTTAGCTTAACCATACATACTTCATGTCAGCTTTGTCTACAAGTAATTTCGTACATTGGGACAAGTTTAAGATTTAGGAATTTTTTTTTTTTTTTTTTTCAGATTATCATCCTCACTAGGTAGAATGCCCCACTGCCAGAAAGCCTTTTCAGTTGATGTTTAGAAAACAACAAGGTTCAAATATACTTCCTTTATATCTCTATGAAGCTGTCTACTCATGGTGAAATAAATACCTACAAAAATCTCTAGAATTGTCTATCAACAAAATTCAAAATTATTTACATATGTACAGTCGAAAATTCGGAAAAACATTCAAGAACAAGGGGGAACTTCCCCATCTACTAAGTCCAATGCCTTGTCAATTGACATGACCTATAGAAAATATTCTTTGGAAATGGGCCTGTGATAAAATTTGAGTCGGTGTCCATTTATTACAAAGGAGACTTGTCCATCGTCAATTGTTTTGATTTTCATAGCCCATTGTCATACATGGTGACTACCTCGTAATGACCCAACCACCGAGTGGTAAGTTTTCCTTTGAATTTTTTAAATTGGGAGTCAAACAACAAAGCCCAAGCACGAGGTTGGAAGTGTTTCTTCTTAATAAACTTGTCATGCCACTTGCTCCTCTGGTTTTGGACTAATATTGTTCATTGGATAGCATCTTGCCTGATCTCATCCAACTCATTTAATTGTAGGGATCATTGTTTATGATCCTCATCTAAGTTTAATCCCAATTCTGCGGAAATAAGAAAGGTCCTTACTTGGAATTCTATTGGTAGAAGCACTTGTTTCCCATATACTAGCTCAAAAGGGGTATGCCCAGTGGTGTTTCTCCAAGTGGTCTGATATGCCCACAATGTACTCTACCTGACCCTTAGAATTTGGTGCTTCCAACTGGATGGAAGCACCAAATTCTAGTCACACAGGCTCCAACTTGTATAACAGAGAACACTTGTTCTCCCTTGCACCTCCCTACCACCCGTGGTTTTTCTGGATGCAACTAGATGGAAGCTACAACTCCCTGTGTTCAAGCAACCACTTGAAACTCTAAGGACAACAGTCCTCCCTAGCACCTCCCTACCACCCTGAAATATAAATATTTTCTTTCTGTGAATTTATTACAGTGATTCAATAGTTATCAATGGCTTACCAATATCATCATTGTTCTGCTACATTGCTCTGCTCTGTCTGCATCAATGTCTATCTGCCCGCATCTTCTTGAGATTTTTGATCTTTTGCTTTATCTTTGCCTATGCTCCTAAACCTTCTTTTACTGTCTTAGATATGCATCTTTGTTCCTTGCTTCTGCTGCACTTTTTCTCCTTTAGACTGAATTTTTTTACCTACATAAATCAATCCAAAAAATAACAACACATCTCTTCTCGATTCTACATTTTTTATAGCCTCTATGCACCCTCTGCATGCTTCATGCGCTATCCCACTACCTACACTTCACTGCGTTCATCATCACTGGCCATTGTACTCAAATTCTTTGGCTTCACTGGCTGTAACAAACTTAGACGCTTTTCCATCTGTCAGTCGTCTCTATAATGAGTCTACGCTCCACTGGCAGTTACCTGGAGACTCTTCGGCTCCTTTGGCAGTCACAGTCATGTCCTTATGGCAGTTACTGAGAAAATCTTCACGTGTTCCTACATTTCACACCTTCTGTATTCTAAAGGAAAACTTCACAGTGGGCATTTTTTCCTTTCTGGCTAATCTCTTTCCTTTCACATGTGGCCTCAGGCAGTGATCAAACTCCTATTCAGAAAGCGTTTCGTGATTTCGCGTTTCGGGATATCAAACTGCGAGTTTCCTCGCTCCACTCATGAAACTCCAAAATGGAGTCTAGCATTGCTAGCTCCTTCCCCAATATTTCGCTAATATAACCACTCGTTGTGATCACAACCCCATTCAAAAAAGAATTTCACGATTTCTCACTTCGGGGATTCTCCTGTGAGTCCCTTGACTCCTCCAACTCCCAGTACCCGAAATGGGGCCTAGCTGAGCTAGCTCCTTCGACTCACATGTCCACCGACGATGACCAAGGGTCAAGCAAGAGGGTGCTTCATGATTTCTCACTACGGGGATTCTCCCGTGAGTCCCTTGACTCCTCCAGCTCCCGGTACCCGAAATGGAGCCTAGATATGCTAGCTCCTTCCACTCATGTGACCACCGACAGTGACCAGGGGCCAAGCACAAGGGTGCTTCACGATTTCTCACTTCGGGGATTCTCTTGTGAGTCATCTCGACTCTCCATGTCATCAACTCTGAAATGGAGCTTGGTTTCTCTAACTCTGCTCTCCATCTCTCGAGGATGTGACCACGAGATATGACCACTAGCTATCCATTTGAGCGCTTCGCTCTTCATATCAACGGTCCACGATCTGTGGTGATTGGACGACTATTCTCCACCCCAGAACTTTAGCTTTCGGGACTTTGGGGGAGTGATGATGATAAAACTCCCCAAACTAAACTCCCGGAATGATGTCACTCGATGACGTGTCGTCACCCGAGTGGCTGCCACGTGTCACTCAGATTTTAAATACGTACTTGAAATGTCAAATCACCTTGACACTTGTCCTTGTATGATTACGCCATGTGTCCTTGTTGATGTAGGATGCCACCTGTCCTTTCTGACGGGGTCTGTCATGATCTACCTCCTGGATCTGATAACCCAGATTTGTCCTTGATCCAATGGCTAAGATTATTTCACGATTTTGCATATCATGAGTTCAAGAGGTTAGGACACCTCGTTCCTTTGGCTTTCCAGTCAGGGAAATGCTGATCTTTTTCCATGTGTCCTATGGAACCAACAGTCCAGATCTTATCGCGATTTTGCCACGTGTTCGTCTTGGATCGACGGTCCAGATTTCTCCTCAATCTGACGGCTTAGATCATTTCTCCATTTCATGTTTCGTGAGTTGGAAGGATAGAGCACCTCGTGCCTTTGACCTTTGAGTCAGCAAGATGATGATATTTCGCCACATGTCCTGCCCGATGATGGATGATCCTCCTGCTTTCGGGACTTTGTAAGCCTGCTTCACCTTGTACTTTAAAGAACATGCAGGTTCTCCTGGATCCAACGACGGTCGATCCCATCCTTAGATATAATGCTCAAGATTTGTCCTCCCTCTACACGCTCCTCCTGTCTGGACTTACGATGTCTTCCGAGCTTGTTTTCCATCAAATGACAAGCACACTCCCAACTATAATCCTATTGTTCTACCGGTAACATATCATTGTTGTTCTTGCCATCAATGACAATCATGTTCTGTTTGTAACTATGCCAACAATATCCCTCGTTGGCATTGATGTCAACCTTGAACAACTGCGTTAATTTGTTTGGACCTCCTCCAGTTTGGTCCACTCCTTTTCTCCCCCTTTGACATCAATGTCAAAGAAAACATGCTCCCCATGAGTGGTTGCAGTACTCGTCAGAGGTATCAAATATTCAACCAACACATACTCCCCCTGACAGGATGGACTCTCTTATATTGATAAAGGGGTCACGCCCAACTTCTAGTGTAGATACTCAAATTGAGCTTGTGCAAGCGGTTTAGTGAAGATATCAGCAATCTGATCATTGGAGGGAATATAATGCACAGAAACCACGGAGTTGGTTACCCGTTCCATCAAGAAGTGATACTTCATGGGTATATGCTTGGTCTTGGAGTGAAAGACAAGATTCTTTGACACACTAATTGCACTGGTGTTATCACGATGAATTGGGATTGGTGCAGTGTATTTTACCTCCAAGTCTCCAAGTGTTTGAATCATCCACAATACTTGGGTACAACAAGTGGCATCTACAATGTATTCAACTTATGTAATTGATAAGGAAATAGAACCTTGCTTCTTGCTCAACCATGATATAAGGGAATCTCCTAAGAAGAAGGCACCTCCACTCGTGCTTTTCCTTTCATCCACGCAGTTAACCCAATCAACATCTGAATATACTGATAGTTGAAAAAACCAAGTCCTAGGATACCATAGGCCATAGTCCATAGTTCCTTTCAAATATATGAATATTCATTTGACAACTAACAAATGACTCTGTTTAGGTGTGACCTGATACCTCCCTACTATTCCAACATCATGCATTATGTCTAGACGAGATGCTGTGATATACAATAAGTTGCCTATCATAGACCTATATGAACTCTGATCAACATCAGGTGCATCATCATCCTTTCTTAACTTACATACAGTGACCATAGGTGTTCTCATAGGTTTAGAATCTTCCATCTTAAACCTTTTCAACATTTCCCTTAGATATTTTTCTTGAGAAATAAATATTCCTTCAAACTTCTGAGTAATTTGTAGGTGAAGAAAAAATTATAGTTTCCCTATCATAGACATTTCAAACTCAGATTGCTTGGCAGAAGCAAACCATTTTACCAATGAAGCATTATTACTACCGAATATGATGTCATCGACATAGACCACCACAATGAGTAGATCATTACCTTCTGTTTTGATATATAGATTGTTGTCAAATGTTCCTCTCTTGAATCCTTTGTCCTGTAGATACATATCCATTCTATGATACCAGGCATGAGGGGCTTGTTTCAACCCATATAAATCTTTCTTCAGCTTGCAGACAAGGTTAGGATTATCTGACAATTGGAAACCCTCTAGTTGTTCCATATAGACTTCTTCCTTTAAATCTCCATTTAGAAAAGCTGACTTGACATCCATTTGATAGACTTTAAACTGTTTATGACAATCATAGGCAAGAAACATTCTAATAGCTTCTAGTCTTTCTATGGGCACAAATATTTCATTAAAATCTAGTCCTTCTATTTGAGCATACCCTTTATAGACCAATCTAGCTTTATTCCTGAAAATTTGTCCTTGCTCATTCATCTTATTTTTGTAGACCCATTTTTATCCTATTATATTTTTGTCTGTTGGCCTAGGAACTAGGTCCCAAATCTCATTCTTTTCAATCTGGTCCAGTTCTTCATTCATAGAGTTTAACCAATTTACATATTTACTGGCCTCATTGAAGTTCTTGGGTTCCACCATGGATATGAAGGCTATATGTGATTTCTCAATGTTTTTTATTATCTTTCTCCTGGTTTGTACACCTTCGTCTTTTTCACCAATTATCTGACTTGCAGGATGATTCTTTTGAGTAATTTTGGAGGAGGAATTTGATGTCATCTGTTGATTTGAGTCTGTTTGAATATTTGCATCTTCATCTAACTCAAAGTCTTCTTGTTATGATTCTTGGACATGTTCAACTTCAACTTCATCTATATCCTTTGTTGTTGAATCAGTATTGTTAACCTCTCTTATTGGGATTCCTTAATCAACTTTTATGTCAATACAGCCAACCAAATTATGCAGCCTCTTATTATAGCATCTGTATCCTTTACTGCTTGTAGCATACACTAAGAAGATGCCTTCATCATCCTTGTCATCATACTTACCAATATTCTCATCATTATTCTTTATGTAACACTTACTCCCAAAGACTTTGAAGTGTTTGATTGAAGGAGGTCTCCCATACCATAGTTTATAAGGTGTCTTGTCACTGTGTGGTCTGAGGTGGGATTTGTTAAGAACATGGACTGTTATGTGTATTTCTTCTACTCAATAGGTTTGACCAATGTTCTTCTCATTCATCATTGACCTGGTCATTTTCTGCATTGTTATGTTTTTCCTCTCAACTACTCCATTTTGTTGTGGAGTTCTTGGGATTGTGTATTATCTCTTGATCCTATGTTTATCACAGAATTCCTTGAAATAACTTGACATAAATTCTCCTCCTCTATCTGACCTTACTGCCTTTAACCTGTTGCATGTTTGATTCTTAGTTAAGGCTTTAAATATTTTAAATTTCTCAAATGCTTCAGCTTTTTCCTTGAGAAAGGAAACCCAAGTAAGTTTGGAGTAATCATCAATGATTAGCATGAAGTAGTTTTCTTTCCTTGTGCCTTCCTGTCTTGATGGTCCACATAAATCCATATGAACTAGTTGGAGTGGTTTCTCTATTGAAGTAGAGCTCTTGGATTTAAACTGTGTCCTTGTTAGCTTTCTTACTTGGCAGGGTTTACGCACAGAATGTTGTGGCTTTGATATTCTTAGAAGATATTTTACTGCCTCAAGATTTTTGAGCTTGATTAAGTGATCAATGTTTAGATGTCCAAATCTCCTATGCCATAACCAGATCTCATCATGTTTTCTTAGATGAAACTCTTCTCTATCTTCTTTCAACACATATGCATTATTTTATGTCCTGATGCCTTTAGCCACCACTTGTCCTGAGTTTACAGACTTTATCTTGCAGTCCTTGGAAGTGAACACCACTTCACATCCGCTGTCACACATTTGACTTACATTGAGCATATTATGTTTCATCCCATCTACAAGCAGAACATCTTGGGATTTTCCTTTTCCATTACTTAAACTCACCATCCCTTTACCCTTGATTTTACCTGAAGTATCATTTCCAAATCTTACGTTTCCTGATTTACTTTCACTTAGAGATAGAAACTTACCTTTGTCTCTCGTCATATGTTTGGAGCATCCACTATCTATATACCAAGGGTTCTTTTGTTTTTGAGTTGAAAACACTAATACACACTTTTCACTTTCTTTCTTCTTCCAAAACTTGACATTTTCAGCAGAGGGATTCAAATCTGGTTCATAGTTCTTTAAGCGACAGTCAGTAGCTTTATGTCCATAATTATGACAGATATAACATTTTGGTTCACTGAATAAAGAATCATAATGATTGGTATGCTTAATTTGTGTCCTTTTCCTAGCCATCAAGTGATTTGCAGTTTGTGGTGGTTTGTTACTTGGTTGTCTCATTCTTTGTTGTGGCAGATATTTATACCTTGAATGTCTTGATTTCTCATATCTAAATTTTAAAGAACAGTTTACAGCTTTGTGACCAAAGTTGGAACATAAAAAACAATATCCATAGAAAAATCCTTGGTACCTGGAAAATGGTTGTCTTCTTTTAGAAGGTCGATTTCTTACATGTTGATGATTTCTTTGAACATAGAGTACATTATTTCTCTGATCTACAGTTTCAGTTCTGGTACCTCTTTCGTTAATCCTTTTGGGCAGCTGATTATCTTCTTTTGTTTATGCAGATTTGTTGTTGTCATAGGTTGTAGATTTGACAAACTTGATGGGTTCTTTGTTGTTTGGTTGGTCACTACTTGATCCCTCTTCATAACCCAGACCTGTTTTCAGCTTTGGGTTTCTTCGCTGATTCAGAATGGTGGCCAATTCTTTTGAGGCTTTGATACTTGATAGATTATGATGATACAAGGCTTGAAACTTCTCCAACTCTTTCCTAGTTTTCACTTCTTCTTTTTCCAGAGCTTCACATCTTGCCTTCTTTTTTGATAACTGTTGTTTCAGAATGCCTTCAATTTTCTTTGCCTATTCTAATTCCAATTTTAGTAGGAAAATGTATTCATTGGGTTCTTTACTGCCTTTCTTGAACTGTATCAACAATTGTTTTTGTTTTCTCTTCTTAATTCTGAGTCTGTCAATCTCTTCCAGTTCACTGATCAGTTCTCCTTCCATGTCAATCACAACTTCTTCATTTTTAGCATTAATTCCTATGCTTTTATTATCATAATCCTTTTGGTCCATAAGCATAAATTCATTGATCTTATCTTCACACAAGGAGTCACTATCTGTGTCTTTTGAAGAGTTATCATCGTTTACACAAAAAACTTTTCTTTTTACCAAATATTTTAGGTTTGAAATTCTTTTCACCTACAGAGTTATGATCCTATTTCTTGTGTGGACATTTAGATGAAAAGTGACCTATCTTACCACATTTGAAACATTTGAAGGGAATCTTACCTTGGTACTTGCCTAATCCTTTCTTTAGTATTCTCACAAATTTTGCTTCAATTTCAACAGGCTCAGAATCCTCATTCTTGTCTTCTTTAAATGATGCTTCTCTATAGGTGGGTTTATCTTTAACTATCCTCATTTCATATGTTGTCAACGTTCCTAGAAGTTTATCAAAGTTCAAATCCTTTAGATCATTAAGTTCTTCTATAGATGAGACCTTTGGGTTGAACCTATCTAGCAAAGATCTCAAAATTTTCTGAACTAGAGAGGGTTCCTCAATTTTTTCACCAAGTGCTTTCATTGCATTTACTAATTCTTCAATTCTCGGGAAGTACTTCCCAATAGTTTCATCTTCTTTCATTTGTAGTTGTTCAAACTATACTCTATAGGTTTGAAGCCTGGCATCTTTTACCTTCTCATTACCTTCATAACTGCTAATGAGTTTGTCCCACATGTCTTTGGCATTTTCTAAATGCATAACTTTTACAAATTCTGCTTCTGCAAGCCCACTCATAATAGAATTCATAGACATAGCATTGAAGTTGAACTCTAGCTTGTCATCCTTATTAGCTAGTACAACTGGCTTCACATAACCAGTCTCTACCACATCCCATACATCTGCACCTAAAGCCATTATGTAGGTTCTCATCCTAACTTTCCAGAAAGAAAAGTTTGTTCCATTGAACAGGGGGGTCTTATTGGTTGATGTTCCTTCATGGCTTGACATGTTTAAGCTTACTGATCTACCTTTAGATAAAATGAACCAGCTCTGATATTGATTGTTGGAAAACTGAGCGACGGGGGGGTGAATCAGTTGTTACCGTGCTTAAACAATTATGCTTACTTTTGAAATCTTCACAGAGCACTTAATGACCACCACAATAATGCAGGGAAGTAAGTAATAGAATATTCAACATCAATCACACACATGAAATACATCGAGACATATATTCCCTAAGGAAATCCATAAAGGGTAAAAACCTCTTCTTCTTTATATGATAAGTAATCTTCATATTCATTACATTATCATTCTTGGGAGCTCCAACTCCTCTTGAGGCTACAACCTCTGTTTTGCAAGATGCAACTTGTTGAGAGCACCTACTCTTTGGTTTCTCTATCACCCACTAGAAGGAAGCACCAACTCCCTGAGTGTCCCAGCACCAACTGGATGGAAGCACCAACTTCTAGTCACACAGGCTCCAACCTGTATAACAGAGAACAATTGTTCTCCCTTGCACCTCCCTGTCACCCTAGTTTTTCTAGCTGCAATCAGATGGAAGCTACAACTTCTTGTGTTCAAGCACCCACTTAAAAATCTGAGGACAACAGTCCTCCCTAGCACCTCTCTACCACCCTGAAATATAAATCTTTGATTTATGTGAATTTATTACAGTGATTCAATAGTTATCAATGGCTTACCAGTCTCATCACTGTTCTGCTACACTGTTATGCTCTGTCTGCATCAATGTTTCTCTGTTGACATATTCTTGAGCTTTTTGATCATCTACTTTATCTCTACCTATGCTCCTTGGCCTTCTTTTACTGTCTCATATATGCATCTTTGTTCCTTTCTTCTGCTATGCTTTTTCTCCTCTAGACTGAATGTTTCTACCTGCATAAATCACTCTCAAAAATAGCATCACATCTCTTCTTGATTCTGCATTTTTTATAGTCCTTGTGCACCCTCTGCATGCTTCATGCACTATCCCACTTCCTACACTTCACTGCGTTCATCATCACTGGCTGTTATACTTAGATTCTTTAGCTTCACTGGTTGTAACAGACTTAGACGCTTTTCCATATGTTAGTCGCCTCTATAATGAATCTACGCTCCACTGGCAGTTACCTGGAGACTCTTTGGCTCCTTTGGCAGTCACAGTCATGTCCTTCTAGCAGTTACTGAGAAAATCTTTGTGCATTCTTGCATTTCATGCCTTCTGTCTTCCTAAGGAAAACTTCATAGTGGGCATTTTTACCTTTCTGGCTAAGCCATGTCCTTTCACATGTGGCCTCAGGCGGTGACCAAATGCTTATTCAGAAAGTGTTTCACGATTTCGCGTTCTGGGATATCTAGTTGCGAGTTGCCTCGCTCCACTCACGAAACTCCAAAATGGAGTCTAGCGTTGCTAGCTCCTTCCTCAATCTTCCTCTAATATAACCACTTGTTGTAACCACAGCCCCATTTGAAAAAGCATTTTGCGATTCCACACTTCTGGGATTCTTCTGTGAGTCCCTTGACTCCTCCAACTCCCAGTACCCAAAATGGAGCCTAGCTATGTTAGCTCCTTCCACTCACATGACCACTGGTGGTGACCAAGGGTCAAGCATGAGGGTGCTTCATGATTTCACACTTTGGGGATTCTCCCGTGAGTCCCTTGACTCCTCCAACTCCCGGTACCCAAAATGGAGCCTAGCTATGCTATCTCCTTCCACTCACGTGACCACCGACGGTGACTAGGGGTCAAGCATGAGGGTGCTTCTTAATTTCGCACTTCAGGGATTCTCCTGTGAGTCATCTTGACTCTCCATGTCACAAACTCTGAAATGGAGCTTGGTTTCTCTAGCTCTTCTCTCCAGCTCTCGACGATGTGACCATGAGATATGACCACTGGCTATCCATTTGAGTGCTTTGCTCTTCAAGTTAACGATCCATGATCCATGGTGATTGAACGACTATCCTCTGCCCCAGAACTTCAGATTTCGAGACTTTGGGGGAGTGATGATGCTAAAAATCCTGAAACTAAACTCTCGGAATGATGTCACTCGATGATGTGTCATCACCTGAGTGGTTGCCATGTGTCACTCATATTTGAAATACATACTTGAAATGTTGAATCACCTTGACACTTGTCCTTGTATGATTGTGCCACATTTCCTTGCTGATGTAGGTGGCCACCTGTCCTTTCTGACATGGTCTGTCATGATCTACCTCCTGGATCTGACGGCCCAGATTCATCCTCGATCCAATGACTAAGATTATTTCACGATTTCTCATATCGTGAGTTCGAGAGGTAAGGACACCTCGTTCCTTTGACTTTCCAGTCAACAAAATGATGATCTTTTGCCATGTGTCCTATGGAACCAACGGTCTAGATCTTATTGCAATTTTTCCATGTGTCCTTCTTAGCTCGATGGTCCAGATTTCTTCTCGATCCGATGGCTTAGATCATTTTTCCATTTCATGTTTCGCGAGTTGGAAGGATAGAGCACCTTCTGCCTTTGACCTTTCAGTTAGTGTGATGATGATCTTTCGCCATGTGTCCTGCCCGATGATGGACGATCCTCCTCCTTTCGGGACTTTGTAAGCCTGTTTCACCTTGTACTTTAAAGAACATCCAGGTTCTCCTAGATCCAACAATGGTCGATCCCATCCTTATATCTAACACTCGATATCTGTCCTCCCTCTACGCGCTCCTCCTGTCTGGACTTACGATGTCTTCTGAGCCTGTTTTCCATCAAATGAAAAGCGCACTCCCGATTGTAATCCTGTTGTTTTGCCTGTAACATACCATTGTTGTTCTTGCCATCAATGACAATCATGTTCTGTCTGTAACTATGCCAATAATCTCCCCCTTTGGCATTGATGAAAACCTTGAACGATTACGCTAATTTGTTTGGACCTCCTCTTGTCTGGTCCACTCCTTTTCTCCCCCTTTGACATTAATGTCAAAGAAAAAATGCTCCCCCTGAGCGGTTGTAGTACTCATCAAAGGTATCAGATATTCAACCAACACATACTCCCCCTGACAGGATGGACTCTCTTAGATTGATAAAGGGGTCATGCCCAACTTCTGGCATAGATACTCAAACTGAGCTTGTGCAAGCGGTTTAGTGAAGATATCAACAATATGATATTTGGAGGGAATATAATGCACAGAAACCACAGAGTTGTTTTTCTGTTCCTTCAAGAAGTGATACTTGATGGGTATATGCTTGGTCTTGGAGTGAAAGATAGGATTCTTTGACACACTAATTTCACTGGTGTTATCACAATGAATTGGGATCGGTGCAATGTATTTTAGCTCCAAGTCTGTAAGTGTCTGAATCATCCTCAATACTTGGGTACAACAAGTGGCAGTTGCAATGTATTAAGCTTTTGTAGTTGATAAAGAAATCAAACCTTGCTTCTTGCTCAACCATGATACAAGGGAATCTCCTAAGAATAAGTCACCTCCACTCGTGATTTTCCTTTCATCCATGCAGTTATCCCAATCAACATATGAATATACTGATAGTTGAAAAAACTAAGTCCTAGGATACCATAGGCCATAGTCCATGGTTCCTTTCAAATATCTAAATATCCGTTTGATAGCTAACAAATGACTCTGTTTAGGTGCGGCCTGATACCTCCCTACTATTCCAACAACATGCATTATGTCTGGACGAGATGCTGTGATATACAATAAGCTGCCTATCATAGACCTATATGAACTCTGATCAACATTAGGTGAATCATCATCCTTGCTTAACTTACATCCAATGACCATAGGTGTTCTCATAGGTTTAGAATCTTCCATCTGAAACCTTTTCAACATTTCCATTAGATATTTTTCTTGAGAAATAAATATTCCTTCAGACTTCTGAGTAATTTTTAGGCCGAGAAAAAATGACTGAACTAAGCCCTCCACTATCTGTTACAACCACTTGCACTTATCTCTGCAAGTCTCTCATAGTCATGCACAAAGCGCTTATAAAACCCTACTTGCACTTAGCATACATCACATAGATGTCAATTCAACTTTGACTCCAACTACTTCTTACATTGCTTATCCTTCTATTTATACATACAAAATAGGCCTAAACATGATGAGACAGGTTCAGATTCTCAACAGGATGAGGATAGGGAGCAGAGATGGACAGGTGCTTCTAATGAGATCTATGAGGTCAGTTGGTAGGAGGTATGGTTGCAGCATGAATTGTTTTGGATCTTGAGGACCGTACATGATGTATCTATGGTTGGATAACTTGTCCATTTCAGAACTCATCAACAAGACAAAGATAGATTCTCCTTGGGGAATCTCGATGATGATGTCCTAATACACATGGAGGAATGTTTGGAGCATGGGACTCCATAGATAGCAGTGTGGATTGACAGTGAGAACAAGTTTAGTGATCATGGACAAGACAACATGAATATCAACATACTTCGACCAAAAGCTTACAGTTTTGTGGGTACCAAGATACTTGGTATGAGTCTTTCAGAGCTATGTGATGTATGGTTTTGGTGCTCTTCTAGAGCGCATGAGGGTTTCAAAGACTTGCATGATTGATTCTTTTCATTGTTGTGGGAATTTGAGAGCAAGTAAAGATGAGTATGCTTGGTGGAAGGATGGATCTCCTTGGTTGAGGATCAGATATATCAGCAGATCCTCTTCTTGGTTAGCAGGGAGTCTGGCTTCTTCCAGAGATGTTAGTTGGGATATGAGGTTATGTGAGAGACCCCTTGATGGATGAATATTGTATCTACTTGTTCCATTGGTTGGGGATCTTCAAGAGATTCATCATGGTGTTGGTATCTTACATGAATCTACTTTAGAGGGAACTATGTTTCGCATCTCGATATGGGATCCAAAGATTAGCATGTTTGGTAGTCTATAGTTTGATGGGGTCGAGATCCGAGTAGACATGTTTCTTGGGGAGTTGACCAAGGATTGGGTGCCCATGATCATTCTACTCATCAAGAGCATTTGGGTATCATGTATGGTGAGCACTTGGAGGGGCCATGTCTTGAGGAGATATTACTACAAGTCACACAGGTGGATATGGGGTTCTGGTATGACATACATATTGATTATGTTATTTCTTGAGGACAAGCAATATTCTAGCAAGGAGGACTGTAATGTCCCCATTTTTGGACATTATTATATTACAAAGAGTTATGCTTACCAGAGTAGCCATATGGGGGTGACGACGAGTTCAAGAGATATTGATGGGTTTCATTGGGCTCGACTTGCATCGTTCATCATATTTCATCATCACGGTCCATTCTGCATAGCTTGACATTGGTTCCATTGCATTCCGATGATTTTCGTAATTTTGAGTTATTATGGGTCATATTTTAATTAATTTCACTAAGAAGGTCGTTTTGAGAATAATAATTGGAGAAAACTCTTAGTGTAATAGCTCATTGGAATCAGGAGGAAGATAACTATAGGATTAGATGATGAGAAGTGAATTTCAGTGGCTAGAGAAGTGAATTTTAGTGGCTAGAGAAGCCACAGGGATGAATAAATAACTTTTTAGAGGAAAAAAGGCCAATTAATTAATAAAATGATTTAATAAAGTAAAAGTCACTTGGAGGGAAAAGGTGACTAAGGGGGATAAAAGAGAGATAGAAGCCTCTATTATCTCATTATGTTGATTATCATTTTGATGTATGGATTCTTGCTAGAGAGCCCATGCACTTGGGCGTTTTGAGGGTTTTGACTGAACAAACACTAGATATCAGCTCAGTGGTGAAAGATACCACCTTTCCTGATCCAATCTTGGTCACAGAGGTGGAATATTCCTCCCTCACCATTATACATCAGTTCTACTTAGTTTCAGGAGCAGTTGAGGAAGCAAAGCACACTTATGGGGGTTTCCGTTGGTTGGGCACATCATCTTGAGGAAGAGAAATTTGATTTGTCTTGTGAAAGCTATATCTATAGTAGAACTCTCTCTAGACTTGGTCGCTAGAACCATAACACCTCTTTCCATCATTTTCTGAGAGGGTTGTTCAATCCATTCATTCTAGCTTCTAGTGGGGTGAGTTCCCTCTTCAGGGGGGCACATTGTTCCTAGGGGATCTAGTGATTTGGAGTGGAAGACCACTCCCAACCATTTGGAGATGTATCATAGGTGTTTCCTAGTCCCTGTTCTACAGTTTGGAATTTGGGTTCAGTGACTTAGAGGCTAGATTCTTGGAGGCCGAATTATTGTCTTGCTTCATCTAGTGAGGGCGCATCTATCTTAGAGATATTGTGGTTTGGATGTCTTCCAATTGAGATACAGCTCAAAGACTACTCATATATTCTTTCCATCACCAGATCTATCTTCTCACATAGTTTTGTAGAGGTTTGAGGCCATCAAAGAGGAGGTTGTACTTTCCTTGGTCTATTCCAGTTGAAGTGTGCATTGTGAGAGAGAGGGAATCACCTACAGCAGAGGGTAACAATTGGACTTCAATGTTACTTGATATTTAACTTGGAGAGGCTTTCATAAGTCTATATCTTCATCTCTATCTTGTATCCTGGAGGCATCATCATCCACACACTCTATTATTTTATATGTATTCCATATTTTCTCCATTCTGTATGAGGTCAACTATTATTATAAATAAATCCGGATCTGAGGTATTTGTGGCTATTTCATGTTTTAGTTTTATTGCATCTTGTTGATTATATTCCATTGCTATATATACATCCTTTATTTGTTGCAAAAACAAAATCAAACCATAATATTAAAACCTAGCGCAACTCAAGAAGACAAATATACAAAGTGTTTGACGAAACACCACAACTAGAAAACACCTAAAAACCTCAATGTTCCAAGAAAATCTGTTTGGGAACATTACACAATTCCCCAAAATGATTGCTCTTATCCCATGATGTCATAAATAGGTGAGATTACGTTCTCACCCAACCTCTTGCATGCAGAAAATGATACAATTCCCATCACCAGTGTACTCATTTCATGCTCTATTAATTAGGGGAGATGGCTCTCTCACCAAACCTCTTACATGCATTCAATGATTGGTTTTAATAAGTCAAAGGAGTTAAATATTTAATAAAAAATGATTTATGGAGGTGGTATAGGACTCTAGGCATGTGAAATCCCCTCAAATCCCCCTTTATCCCCCTCTGCTATAGAATCATATCCCCCCATGATTTTGTCCTTGGCTATCTATAACTCTTGATGTATTTTATTTATATTACTTTAAATTCACAATGTTTAAATATTACATCACTTGGGCCTTGGCCATATATACAAATATACATTCTAATTCAATAATCAAAATTGGGAATTACAAGTATTAGAGGGATTTTTAATTCCTTCCATGCTTAATGTGGAGCTAACACATTAATATTTTTTACACAATATTAAGTAAACAAAAAAATACAATGTCGACCCTAATTTAAAGTTAAAACCATTTACTCCTCGGATGGGGCGACACATGGTGTGCACTTGTCAACAACTGGTGAGGATACGAGGGTAGTTAAGTCCCCTTGTTGCCACCCTCCTCCCATGTCCAGTTGTTATGCCTAGATTTTATTTCCACCAAGGATTTATGCACTGGTCTTAATGGTAACTCGATTTCGACTCCTTAGCATGAGTACGATACAATGAATGCCCATTACTCCAGCACTTGTGGCTACCAGAGCCATCAACTCCTCTGTCCTCCTGCTCTTTTCATCATGCGAGAGGTTTTATCTTGGGCATTTGATCACAATTCACTATCTCATTCTACTTACTTTTCTCCGTGCCTTAGTTTTTCGTCCTTCATCTCTCACTCGCACCTATGGCCACCCCACTGTTGATTCCATTTTCCCAGCACTTTGCTTAGCCATGCCTTGCGAGAGAGGTAAGTCCCGTCACGGGCCAACCTATTATATATGATTTGGAAATAACAAATGCCTGAGACCTGCCTATCTCGCTCTCATCCCAAGTGGTAGTTCAAACCACTCACCCTCCTTTGATCATAATTGGCACGAGGAGGCTTAACCAGAGCCTCGTTCATGAAACACAGAGGGTCTTTGCAGAGGCTATTTGGTGGAAGAGGAGATTCCACCTAACTGGGAGGAAATTATTCCATATTCACCGATGACCACCTCGGAACAATGACCGACCACCTACACTATCACCCCTTTAATTTTTTTGGAGCCATCCAAGACAGGATACATCGTGGAAGAGGAAATTCCTCTTCAGGAGGAGAACTCTGGAAAGAATTATGTCTCTACTATGGAAGAGGAACCTGGGAAGAATTCTTCAGATGCTAAGGATTTTTCCAATGCTAATAATTATGTGACTCCTAGTATGGAAGAGGACCCTGGAATAAATTGGGACGAATGTTGGAATGAAGATGATGTTGAAGAGCATGCTCATTGAGCTCCCATCTCTTGCAATCTCACGAAAGACCACTTGGTCTTGATATTCGAGATGCACAAGGATTTGGCAGAGAAATTGCACAACCAACACACCCTCAACAAGCACTTGGACGTCCTGTACAACTCCCTATAAAGTGAGCCTATGAAAATTCGATGCCTGACTTGCTTCCAGCCTTTTGCCTTCAAAATTCACCAGGATGTATGCCCAAGTTCGCCTCATTTCTAGTCCTCTTACAAGTTTTTTCTTTGGTCTCAGTGTTAAGTCTTTTGTGCATTACAAACTCTGGTTCTGGCTCATTAGATGGTTGGGTCACTCAGTCTACTACATGTTCTGGTTTCCATGCTTGTGGCAGAACATGTGGCATGCTCTAGTGTATACTCAGACATGTGTA
>JASDQU010101198.1:249300-276124 GCA_032191745.1 Picea mariana
CTATTAGGTCTTCTTACATCCGCCTTATTCTATTTTATTGAAAGGCCTTATTAATATTGACCTTTATTACATCCAAATACATTGATCTACCTATGTGCGGGTTAGGACCTTAACATGTCTACCCCCTTAAAAACAACCTTGTCCTCAAGGCTTGAGATGTGGAAACTGCTACAAAATGGTAGCTGGTTCCCAAATGGCATCTACTAGAGTCATATCTTTCCACTATACTAGCACTTCCTTGATGTTTCTCTAACGCAGGCGACGCTCATGCTGGGCCAAAACTGCTTCTGGCTGTAGCCAAATGGATCCTTCTTCAGCTAACTCTGGAAGGTTGGTTTGAATTTGGCACCTGGTTCCAATCACCTTCTTCAAGCATGAAACATGAAAAATAGGATGTAGCTTCGACTAACTAGGCAGAGCTAATTGATATGCAACTTGTCCCACATGCTTGAGAACTGTGTAAGGGCCATAAAATTTGGGTGCTAGCTTCTGACAATGCTCGGCTTGGAGGGAAGTTTGCTTATATGGTTGCAGTCTTAGAAACACCTGATCCCCTTCTGCAAATTGACGTTCGGAGCGACCTTGATCTGCTTGTTGCTTCATTCTATTCTGTGCCATGACCAAGTTCTCTTTAAGGGTATGAAGGATATCCTCTCGGACTGTAAGTGTTTGGTCAACTGCCTGGACCTTCGAGGTACCCGGTAAATATGAGAGAACTGAAGGTGGCTTCTATCCATATACCGCTTCAAAAGGAGTCATGCGAGTGGTTCTATGGTATGTAGTGTTGTACCACCATTCGGTGAGGGGTAACCATTGAGCCCACTGGTGTTGTTTTTCAAAGGCAAAGCAACTCAGATATGTTTCCAAACACTTGTTGACAACTTCCATTTGGCCATCCGTCTGGGGATGATAAGCTGAGATGAGATGCAATTGTGTGCCTTGTAGCTTAAATAATTCTTGCCAAAAATTGCTTGTGAAAGTTGGGTCTCAATCAGAAATAATAGAGTGCGGCATGCTATGAAGCTTGAAGGCCTGTTCCATGAAAATTTGAACCACCGTGGATGCAGTAAATGGGTGGTGAAGAGCGCAAAAATGAGCATACTTGGAAAGGCGATCCACCACCACCATTATGACTGATTTATTCCTTGATTTGGGTAATCTTGTAATAAAGTTCATAGAGATATCCTTCCAAATAGCAGGGGGAATCAGAAGTGGTTGGAGGGTGCTTGGAGATTTGACTGTTTCTCCCTTGTTCCATTGACACACCTCACATTCAGCGACAAACTTACGGATGTCCTGTTTCATACCATCCCAGAAAAAAGAACGTTTGACTCGGTCATATGTTTTGGTGAACCCTGAGTGCCCCGCTGTGGGTGTAGCATGNGGATGTCCTGTTTCATACCATCCCAGAAAAAAGAACGTTTGACTTGGTCATATGTTTTGGTGAACCCTGAGTGCCCCGCTGTGGGTGTAGCATGAAGCTCATAACGTACCATGGATTTGAGATTGGATTGTTTACTTAAATACAAGCGGCCTTTGTATCGAAGCTCATCCTGGAGCCAGGAGTACCCTGGGGGAGCCAGAGCCTTGTTCTGCAGTTGCTGGATCAGATGCAAACTTTTTGAATCTTGAAGCCATTCCTGGCGCACAACTTGGAGCCAATCGGGTACAATGAAGGAAAGAGAAAAAATGGATCCTTCGTCTTCATATTTCCAGGACAGTGCATCCGCCATGACATTGTCTTTGCCCTTCTTGTAAATGATCTCATAATCATATCCAAAGAGCTTAGTCACCCATTTTTGTTTCTCTTGGGAGGAAATGCGTTGTTCTAGAAATTACTTGAGGCTTTGATGGTCGGTCTTAATTTGGAAGTGTTGCCCCAAGAGATAAGGACACCACATCTCAACAACATGCAAAATCACCAACATTTCTTTTTCATAAATGGGTTTGCCCAGATTCCTTTCAGACAGTTGCTTTCTAGTGAAGGCCAAGGTCGACCCTCTTGCATAAGGACAACGCCGATTCCTTTCCCTGAGGCGTCACATTCCAACACAAAGGTCTTTGTGAAATTGGGAAGGGCCCTAATCGAAGTGGTGCACATGGTCGTCTTCAAGGTTTGAAAATCTTGAGCAGCTGTTGGAGTCCAAGTGAAAGGGTTCTTTTTGAGGAGAGCCATGAGAGGTGCTACAATCTTTCCATAGTTCTTAACGAACTTGTGATAATACCCTGTGAGGCCCAAAAATCCATGCAATCTTTTGAGAGTCTTTGGGTGCGGCCAGTCTTGCATAGCTTCAATCTTTTTTGGGTCCACCCTGATGCCATCCTTTCCCACCAGATGACCCAAGTATTCTACTTCTGAGGCACCAAAAGAACATTTGGACTGTTTCAGGAAAAGTTTGTGGTGAGAGAGTAGGCAGAGAACTTGATCCACATGAGTAAGATGATCTGTCTAGGTTTTTCTATAGATGAGGATATCATCAAATAAAACTAAGACAAAATGACGGAGAAAAGGGCGGAAGACATGGTTCATGAGGCTCTGGAAGGTGGAGGGGGCATTACAAAAGCCAAAGGGCATGACCAAAAACTCATAGTGGACCTCATGAATGCGAAAGGCGGTCTTGGGAATGTCAGCCTCTTTCATATGTATCTGGTGATAGCCTGAGCGAAGATCAAGTTTGGTAAAGAATTGGGCGCCACTCAATTCATCCAGGAGGTCATCAATGACAGGAATGGGAAATTTGCCTTTGATGGTCAGTTTGTTGAGAGCACAGAAGTCAGGACACATTCTCCAAGAACCTTCTTTCTTCAGTACCATGATGATCGAAGATTAGTAAGGGATCGTACTAGGACGGATGACGCTGGCAGTAAGGAGTTCTTGGACCATTTTTTCAATTTCATTTTTTTGTGCAAAGGGGTGGCGATATGGACGGATATTAGGGGGAAGGCTTCCTGGGACAAGGGGAATGGAATGATCATAAACACCACGGGAAGGAGGGAGTCCTTGGGGAGTGGAAAATACCGTTTGATGTTTAGAAAGGAGGGCTTGGAGGTCTTGGGGCACTGGGGGTGTCTTTGTGGCTTGTATGGTGTGGAGTTGGGCAATGACACCAGAATGACCTTTTTTGAGCAGTTTTTCCATGTGATGAGAACTAATGACCTCAGGTGAACCAATAGTGATGCCTTGGAATTTATATTGGTGGCCTCCTTGGTTGAATTGCATGGTTAAGTTCTGAAAATCCATGAGAATGGGACCCAAAGTCCTTATGCAGACTGCACCCAACACAATGTCGCAACCGCCCATGTCAATAAAAAACATATGGGATTTTAGGTGGTAGTCACTGATTTGGAGACGCACATTTTCACAGCGCCCGCCACATTTCATAGAACCACCATTGGCAATCATGATTTGGAAATTGTTGATAGCATGGATGTAGCAATGGGTTTCTTGGGCAATGCGGCGATGAATTAAATTGTGGGTGCTGCCACTATCAACCAGAATGATGACCTTTCGATGCTTGATGTAACCGATTAACTTGAAGGTTTGGGGGGTAGAGAAGCTGGTGAGAGAATTGAGGGAAATGATCGGTTCCACTTCGAGAGGGTCAGAGGGAGGGTTTATGTCAGTGATTTTTGGTGACTCGGGCACAAGGGGAGTGTCAACATCCTCTTCCAGAATATCCTCAGAGATGGCCATAAAAAGCTTTTGTTCCTTACATTTGTGGCCTAGGAAATATTTGTCATCATAATTATAATATAGGCCTTTGAGTTGGTGTTCAACCATTTCAGCCCTGGTCAATTTTTAGATCTTTAATGGGGCGGAGAGAGTAGTGGGGTTTACTAGTTTAGGACGAGGGATAAATGAAGGATTATGGTTTTGAGAGGAAACAATTTGTTGTGCTTCTTTAGCTTTTTTAGTAGCCTCCACCCAAGTCGTAGGTCAAGCCATGAGGACATGTGCCCAAATCTCTTCATTGAGGCCACTGATAAAACACTCTCGAAAGAAAGCATCAATCATGCCCTTTGTTTGAAAAGCCAGGTGCTCAAATGCAGCAATGAAGTCTTCTACTGTGCCTGATTGCTTCAATTTTTTCAAACGACGTAAATGGTTGGTGTCAGTGTCAAAACGTTCATAAAGCTCAGTCACAAATTGGGTCCAAGCAATATACCCTTGACGATAAGTTTTTCTCCATTGCCACCATTGCCAACATTCTTTATCTAGATGGAGAACACCATATCAGAGTTTGGCCAAGTCATCTGTAATGTTGTAGAGAGAGAAATAATGTTCCATTTGGGTGACCCAACTAGTGGGATCCGAGCTATCAAATTTGGTTACATCCACCCGCGGAAGGCATATGTCCCGTCGAAAGTGATGGGGCTGAAAGGAATGGGAAGAAGTTTCACCTTTAGTCTTTGTATGTGCATCAGGAAAAGAGTTATTGGTAGGGATCTTGAGTTTGGTGCAGAGTGATGCAAAGACAAATTCAAGCTAGGTGGTCAGTTCATGTTTGACTTCCGCCATTGCAGATTGCACGACTTCATTTATGGTGGTATTGATGGATGTATCACGGGAAACAATAGTAGCACTAAGTTATTGCACTTCTTGTTGGGTCTCAAGGAAACTAGATTGCAAGGTGTTGAAACGAGACTCCAGTTCTTGGCTACGGGTATGGGCCATGAGGATGGGTGAACTGAAAAGGGAGTGGCCGGGGTCAGAAATTTTTGCAGAAAAATGATATGGATGAATGTGATAAGGGAGAAGAGATGAATCTAATGGAATAGGTCTCAAATAATGGTGAAAAAATTTCCAGACTTTTTTTTTATTTTTTATGCAACTGCAGGGTTATACTTTGGTCTGAAGAATGCTGCAGTGCTGAAATTCCCAAATTATTAACCAGAAAGAAATGTGTATTTCCTTGGTGACCCGAACACAGATGCATGGCAATAGATCTTGTCGGTTTAATTTGTTTATGTTTATGTTTATGTTTCCCAAGGGTTAGGTATTCAATGGTTCTACAGATAAGGGTTTGCCCTGTGCTATAGCTCTTTGATATACGTGCGGGGTCAAACAGTAGTACTGAGCCCAATATCTCAAGGAAATAACTAAGGAGGATAGACTGTACCCTTAGCCATACTATCTGACTACACAAGTACTAGAGAGTATCTTCCCGAGTGCTGTTCTCGGTGACACTATAGCAGTCTGACGACCAATAGGTTTATCTAAAGAGGGCTTCAGGAAATCTAGGCCGATCCATACACAGGTGTTGTCTGATGCGCTACCACTTGAAGGGGTACCAACAGGGGTTACAAGGGTGGCCAACAGATGTGTGCTTAAGAACCACTTGTATTTCCTACGTGTATGAATCCCTCAACCATGGGTTTATGCGCATAATGACAGATATTTGTGGCTTAAAGACGCCGGAATACGTCTCTACTCTGAAAAAAAAATACCCACAATTTCTGCCAAGGAAAGTGCTCTGATACCACTTGCAAGATACCAGATCTAATAAATATGCAGAACATAAATAAAATGCTAGGAATGGCAGAATAACAGTAATATAACCAGCATAATCATCCACAATAAACTACCTTATGAACCAAGTGGGGAACCTTCGCTTACAAATGCATGCCCTTTGGGCTAATCAACGCAGGGGCAACCTTCCAAATGGAAATGGACGTAGCGTTTCGAGGATTCATCAAAAAGTGTATGGTAGTGTATCTGGACGATGTAATTCTGTATTCAAAGAACAAAGAAGATCACATCCAACACTTCACCCAGATTTTTTAAATATGTAGGAAGTACGGTATATCCTTAAACCCTAAGAAACTATTTTCGGTGTCGAGGAAGGAAAGCACTTATCGGTTACAAAATCTGAGGGGGGAACTTGATGCTCTCACAGTAAATGGCCAATCCCTAAACAATATTTCCATTAAAAATAAATAAAAAAATATATCGTATGTCTTGTGTACGTTTTTTCATGATTTTTGGTTTAGCCAGGTCAATTGTGAAATGCATTTTTTGTTGTTTTCTTTTTTCTATTTGGACTTCTGTGCTATTGAAGATTGTTTTTGGCAAGATAATGTTCAACCCTAAAACATGGGACATAGCAAACTCTCTTCCTAACATGTCGCTCACATTCAAACATGAGAAGCTCTAGGGAACCTGCGATTGTTCGAGGGGCTCTCTATCTAACCCGCGCATATGAACAACCTTGGAGAAATGTCAAAAGTGTCTGCCTAGTGGTCTGGTAAAACCTTAAGGGAAAAAAGGAAAGTTGGAAAGGACTACATGCACCTCAGATTCATAGCTAGTAAGTTTCACCTTAACCCTCTCATCTTGCAAAATAACAGATGTCATCCTCTCCCACTTGCTCAGGGCATTCTGTAGAAATAAAAGTTAACTATATCAAATGAGTGCACAGTAGGGGAGGGTATGTAGATATTTGTGTTAGGGATATGGATGATCGTTGGCAGTGGAGCAAGTTCTGTGACATCGGGGTGACTCTGCCATGGCTATGGATGCTCGTTGGCAGCGGAGCAACACCGTAGCAAGTGAGTAGAGGTAACAAAGGGCCTAGTGCATGTGAATGCTTTGCTAGACTCTTGTCAAAAAGGGCATGAGATAGGGTCTTAGGAAAAGAAGGTGGAATTAAGGTTGAAAACCCCACAGGTAGACTCGGAGGCATCAACCAGAAAATTTAAAATGCAAAGGTAAAAGAGGCTCTGATGTAAAACTAGTTAAGGTCCCCACTAGCTTTTGCATCAGTCAAGCCCGAAGGAGGAACAAAGATTCTGCTTTCGCCCAGTAAGTCATCATTTGTTGAGCACTCAAAACACCCTAAAAAGCATATGTCAAATTCTACATTTTGGGTACCACTTGATATCTTGCACTGTCAGGTTCAACTATATTGTAAAAATTGTTCCCTTTTCTTATCACTTTGATTCCCATTTAATTCTCTAAAAGTTTGCTTGAATATGTGAAAATCCATAACTTAAAATACTAACATTTAAATAAATAATCGACAACCCAAAACATTTCCCCGATGCGCTCAGAGAGTCGGAATCAAGAAGATTTAAATACAAAGGAAAATCATTCAAAGAAACCTTAGTCGTCGAGCGTCGATCTTCATCGGCATCGATAGAAGGAAGTTTTCTTCGCAACAAGCATTATACAAATATATCGTCGATGATTGATCCCCTTCATCATTGGTAAAATGCGAGGAGAGTAAAGGTTAACAAAGAAGGAAATGACATCGTCGATAGTCGATACCCGATTCGCTTAGCAAAATCGAAGAAGACCAAGTCGCGATAGACATTCAGACCACGCAAAATTTTTCTCCAATCGCCAACTTTCGAAAACATTTCAGCATCAGGAGTTTTTAAACGCTAACCCAAAGGAAACTATACGATAGGTTTGTCCCCGAACACTGATCCTTGATACCTTTTAGCATCGACATTTCTAGGTTTATCTTAGAGCACACAACTTGAACGAAGTCCCTACCATTAACCGGTAGCTAAGTCACTGCTCTTCATTGCCACGTATCCCGAGCCGGTTGTACCACGTCAGCACCGTACAATTAAATCAATCGATGTAAGAGGTTTTTCGCAGAAGAATATCAATGAAAAACACTCGTAACACCTTGTCGTTTCCCGATCCACCCACTAGGAAAGTGACACGATGGGACGTTTTAGTGCTAGATACGTTGCAATTCGGAGCATTTAAGGGACTAATTAATTCCAAATATCGCATTAGTTGCTAATTCATGCACGAATCAAAAGGACCGTTTGAATTTACAATACAACGCACCACCCTCCGCGCCTCCATCATCAACCCATGATGAATTGAATTGCAGAGATTCGGCGACAGATTTATTTGATTTTCACTCATAACCCGAGTTAATTTGTTGATATGACACAATAGTTTCTTCCCCGTTTAAATTCTTTTGAGTTGTTCATAAACAAGATCATCTGCACAAAGAAGTTCAGAGCATCCAGAGGAGCAAGACGAGAAATTGGGAAGAAGTTTCCAAGGTCCCATGAGTATTAAACAACAAGTTTAGCAACCGTTACAGGTATGTACCAGTCTGTGGATTTTTTATGCTTCACTTCATACAATTTTTATTCGATGTTACTATGTACGCATGCCCTAAGGATTGATTTCGATGGCAGGAACAATGCCTCCAAAGAAGCCAAGTACTAGGTGATCGTCGAGGGCGCCCAAGATGAAAGAATAAGAGGTAGGAGAAGGCTCGTCCCCAGGGCCAACAAAGCAATTAGAATTCACTCCCGGGCCAGAACCAGTCATCAGAACATCCACCAAGAATATTTTCACTCAACGTCTGACCTTCAGAAATATAGAAGAAAGCATAGGGACCAAGGCAGTACTCTCGCATTGGGAAGAACTCTTCAAGAATATCAAGTGGGAAGAATTCCCTGAATATACCCCACATAGAGACCCTGATATGAGAAAGCTTGATGATGAAGTTTTTCTAAATATCTGAAGATTGTACTTGCATATGGTAGTAAGAAGAACTCTAGTATTCCTTTGCATAGAACTCCTGAAGTGGATTATCAACCACACAGACACACAAAAATGTTTGGTCAATTACGACAATGGTGAGTGTGTCGGGGTCTTCCTTCTGGTGGAGGTGCAGAATTACTACAGGCTTAGAGACCCGAAGGAGCGCCTAAACACCAATTTGTTATAAAATTATAAGAGAAACATGACACCAATCGGGTGATGGCTTCATGGTGGAGAGAGGATAAAAATTACACCAATCAAACCTTCGGCTGGTACCTGATGACCAACTTAAGAGAGTCGTATATCTATCTAATAGCCCTCATATTTCGGTTGTATGGGGAGAAATATTGTTCCAGGTTTTCAGATACATGGATTTCTCTATCTTACACGATAGCCATTTATGGGAGAGGTTTTAACTAGGGTGCCATCATTTCCAAGTAGATGAGCATTTGCATTCAACATGCTTAGATGTAAAAAGAAGGAGAGACCCCATCCTTCTACATTGCTTCTTATTTATTGGACGTCATTTGTGCCATAAATGCCTTTGTTGGAATGAACTTGAGTTGGCATGCCTCAGAACTCCTGGTCCATGTATATTTCAGCATCTTATGGGAAAACAGGTACAAGAAATCCTACTCCCTCATCTGTGATCAATTCATCACACACATTTATTTTATGTTGTTCAAGAAAGAGTGCCCAAGACTGTCAGCTACAGCCAAAAAGATGATATCAAAAGTTGGCCACTGGTATTTGGATGACCGCGATACCTACATCAGGGTTTTCAGAGCAACTAGAGTAGCACAAATGTTATCGGTGTATGTCCCTGACTGACTAGTAGTAGGGGAAATTTGCTACCAGAGCATTCTGCAAGGTTACAATGCTACTCTAGTAAAATATAAGAAGCGGGCATTCATACCTATGGATTCCATATAGGTCTCTACATGGTAAAAGACATCGCTCAAGCCAAACAAGAAGGGTTGAACCAATTGGAGTTTCAATTCTAGACTGGTCATTTTCACAAGCACGACCCAAAAGGTCTAGTCCTGAAGCACGCATCGCAGGTATCATCCTACTGGCCATACGCCCATGACAGGTTTGAAGATGAGATATTCATGGAAAACACTCTAGATTTTGATGACGTTGTGGCAAGGATGGATGATCTTATGATGACCAGATTCAAAGCCATGAGCCTAGATGAACAAGTGGAAACCTTAGAATAATCGTATCAAGGAGCCCTCAGGTCTAGGGAAGAAATGATAGCCACAAAAATAGCAGAGATTCCCCAAGTAGCCCCGGTACAAGGAAGAGGTTTTCCTATGGCACTAGATGCACGTGAAAGGGGATTGTTCATGTTAGAGAAAGTGCAACAGATGATTGATTGGTTGCAGGATGATCCAGACATCACATAAACCACAGGATCCCCAACAAATAACCCAAGCGTAAGCCAAGCAAGCCCAAGCGGCCCTGAGTTTATAGACCTTGATGAAATTACCAGGTTAGACAACCCTAAATTCACGATGCCACCTGTGGGATCCCTGACAGGTGTTTCATCTCAGCCAGAGATCATCAAAGCATCACAGAGGACTGGCGCAGTGAACCCCTTGAGCGATTTTATAAAGATATATGATGATTATGAGGGCCTAGAAGTATCTCTTGGGACCCCTATGCATGTCGAAGAAGAAAAGGGACCTGAGAATACGTCTTCTCCGTTGAAAGTGTCCCAGACACTAAGCTTCCTGATGCATCGGCAACCCAAGCAGATAGTCGTAGGGATGATCTGAGGTTAGGCAAGCCAGAGGAAAGAACCTCGCAGTAAGAAATCGACATTTCAATGGTCGATGAACAAGTAAGTATCGAGTCTATCCCCTACACCTCTATTTCAATCGATACTCAAAAACTTGATGAGCGAAAAATAGAAGCCATGCCTTCGGAGCATAATGAGGAAGATCTAGAACCCAATATTGAATAGTGTACACCATCAGAAGTCTGGGGAATACACTTACATTGGGGGATCGACAGATTCCCGAACCTGTGGATGAAGTAGCCAATATATAGGCCATATCTTGTGACAGGAAAAGGAAGGCTATTGTCTAGTGGACCACCAAGAAAAGGAGGATCACTTTGGATCGCTCTATCCTCATCACTATAGAGGAAAATTTTATAAACACAGAAAATGCCAGAACATCTGAACTTATCGGCATAGGGAGAGCGACCTTAGATGTCACCCTAGACAGAGCTAAAAGAGATGAAAAGGAGTTGGCCACCGCCTTTAAATAACTAGAACATTTACACCACTTAGCTAAGTACTATCAGGACACCAAATAGGCTGCAGTATACTAAGGAGCAAATTCCAGGAGGCCTATAGAAAATTCATAGATGAGTGACACTTATTCACCGCAAGAATCATTGAACTATAGGAGGACACCATCATGGCACTCACGACGTGCAAGGATATGGAGCATTGGTACGAAAAAGCGTAGCAAGACGTGGAAAGATTCAACTGCATTGATGCATTCCAATAGGGCTGAGATAAAGAAGAACACAACATTCGAGTGTTGAACAAAAGCAGTCTTGATCGCATAAAGAAGTCAGCCGAGAATTTGGCAAAAATGTGTCGAGAACCACACCGAGAAATTCAAGAGAAATGGGCCAAGTGCGAGAAACACTGGATTAAGATCAATCGGGTGATGAAAGATATCGGACTCCCCGAATTTGACACACCCGAGGACTTTGTCGACTTGCACGACATCGTCGAATCGCACACCAAGCAAGATTCATCATGGGCTGAAGAACTAGCAAAGGTGACAGACACAACGCCAGGTCAGGTGCAACAGTTTATGGAGTACCCGATCAAGGCTCGGTCTATGTTACAACAGATAAGTGCCAGTCTGGTCAAGTATTGGGTGCATGCAGTGGAGATTAGAGAAATTTATGCAGCCCTGATGGAACAACATAGATTTCCATACGCCCACACCTATGAGGAGTTGTTCATCAATTGGTCAGAATATGAGAAGAATCACCTGTTTAAAGTGATACCTTGAGATAACTCCTAGACAAACTGATAGGAGAATTCCACGTGGCGAATTTTGTTTTACTTATCTGCACTTAGCCGTTATTTCAGTCAAATTTTATGTTATAAATAAGAGAATTGACCAAGTAGTTAAGGGTCAATGGTTGGTGCAAGGAATTCTCATTTCTAGTTTTGTTAAGAATTATTTTGGAGCTGCCTTTAATTGAGAAGTCCTTTTGGACCAGAGACAAAGTTGTGTTTTCATCAAATGCATGTATGATTGGATGTGGAGAAGAACTATTTCCTATCTCGTCCCATGAATGTATGTTGTAACAAGTAAGAGTTATAAATCTATTGATAAGTTATCTGATGCAATGGTTTTACAGTTCTTTTCTTTAATGATGAAGATGAATCATTGTGCTATTATGTGATGGATGATTAGAGTTAAGTGAATTATTTTACTTGCTGTTATTTTATCACATGTGTGTTTTCTTCTGCCAATTAGTATCTCAGCCATAAATTTGAATACTCACACGGTTAACGTATTAGTACTAGGCTTGTGGTAGAAAAATCTTTGTCTGCATGCTTGAGCAACGGGTTATCCCAAGCTTAGCCTCTTCTCCAGTAGTTAAAACCTTTTCTCGCTTTGTTACCAAGTTGGTTTATATCGGCTTCCATCTTATATCGGTCCCACCTAAGAGAAAATACAAAAAGAAAAAGTTCAAACTAAGGGAGATGCCTTCGCAAGAAAATGTAATCCCATCGATTAATTGGTCGGATCGTAATATCTGGAGAACCATTCCACTATTAAACATTGCAGAGTTTAATTGGGCCTCGGTGGTGGGTTTGGTTCCTGCTATTGAACTAAATGGATTTAGGACCCATCAACATGTTCTTATGCTTGTATGTGAAATGGGACCCCAACACCTCCTTTTATTGGAAAAAATGATGGTTATTTGGTTGGGTGACATGCTATAGGAAGTGAATTGGTTGGGAAACCTCCAATAGTCCGTGAATTTCACTGAATTCCTTACAACTTTTTAATTTTTGCAACTTTTGCAAGCATACGCGGGTTTTTTAGTGTAGCAATCATATGTATGCGGTTTATCTAGCATGCAACAAGCATATGTATGCGGGTTGTAGTGGTGCAGGGCGCGTACATGCTCTAAAAAATTGTTTTTTGAGAAGAGCTTCTCAAGAATGATTTGGAGAATGATGCAAGTAAGAGAGCCAAGGCCATGTATGCATGGATAGGGCATTTTAGGGATATAACACCATGTCTTCTTATGTTGTATCCTCTTGTATGTTGTGCATGGCCTTCAATGTTTCTTCTATGTGAGGGAAATCCTTGTACATGTGATCTTCTTTGCATCCCCAACATTTGATTGGTGGTCTTCCCCTTTTTCCCAAGGAGTCTTCTCTCTTGGATTCATCCCTAGGAAACTTATCATGTTGACTTTATTAGGTTTGTTTATGTTGAAAAAAGGTTTGAATCCCTTCCTTTTCTGATCAGATTTATCTTTCTTCTTTTCTCTCCAAGACTTCTACAAAAATTATCTACTCTTTCCTTGCTCATAAAAGTACTTAGCCTTCCTAATGGTTTTTGTCAAAATTCTAGGCTCATCATATTGAATCTTCTCTTAATAAAAGGATGGCAGTCCACTAAAAAACCTTTGTATTTTTACCTTCTCATCCTTGATAAACCCCACATACTTAAGCAATTTCAAAAAATTCTTTCATATTCTATCATGGCCATGGTTCTCAGCTTGAGTTCAAAGAACTCTTGCATATTATTGTCATAGAAGTGCTCTAAAAGGTACTCCTTTTGAAAATATCTCTTGAACTACCTCCAAGTGATATTGCTCTCATTAATGTGTTCAACTTGCTTCAATTTATCCCACCACATAGTATCTTTTCCATGCAAATGGTATGTGGAAATTATAGCTTCTAGGTTGGATCAGTAGTTGTGCAACTAAAAATACTTCATGGTTCCAAGAAACCAAGCTTCAACGTCATCTTCCCTTTATCTTCCAATTCGTGTCTTTTTTTTTGTGCCTAACAAGAGACACTTATGGACTTCTTATGGAGTCTTTAGATGCATAAAATTTCCTTGTTGAGTAAGGAGTTGATTGATGTTCATGATTTCTACTAGCACTTCTTGAATGATTATTTATTTTGTAGTTATCTCTTCTTTCATGATATCTACCCTCTTCCTCCTATCTTGAGTTTAATTCATTCTATGCTTCCTTATGCAATTGATTTAGGATTTGCATCATCTAATCATTTATTTGGTTTCGTTCTCTCATTATCTACTTTGTAACTCTACACTGCCATTCTCAAGCCTCTCACAATCTCTATTAATGTTTCTTGTTCCCATATGCTTATGTGTACATTTGATTTTGTATTTGCATTACCAACATTGATATTTTGACCTTTGGCTTATTTATCATGGTTGAAGGCTCTCTCCCCTTCCTCCATGTCCAAAATATGCATGCTTATGTTGAACTAATATGTTTATATCCCTTAATTCTGCAAAATGTGCAAGCAACCATTTTGTTAGAATTGTGCATATTATATAAATTTTGTTAATTAATGTTATAGGTCATTTTTTTGCTCAATTCATGAAGAAGTGTATCATGTTTCTCCTAATTATAAAAATTTTAAGTTATTCTCCTCTAAATAATCTTTCCAATGATTGTACTCATGCCTCATTCCAATCTATGAGCTGAAAGTTATGGCTTTTTGAAAAAACCATTTTCACCCCATTTGTGCATTTTTTCCACTGGTGTAATTTTATTGAAAGGCCAACTTTTGTCAACTGTAGAAGAAAATATGTCAGGAACTAGAGAAAAATTTATATGATACATAGATAAAAATAATGACATGAAATTCATAAAATATCTCATATATTCAATATGATGCTCTAGTCAAAAACTGCAGCAATCTGGAAATGACAACTTTGTCCATTTTCACAAATCTTTCCAGACTTAGAAGTTTTAACAAAACTGGCTATATCTCAATCTGTGCACTTCTGGAAGATTTTCACTAAACCAAAGTTGTTTATATTAATGAGTATGTAAAAATTTGAGTAAATAAAATTTTCCATTTTTGTGATCTAGAGTCACTTTTTATGCTCTAAAAAACTCAAAAACCCTAAAAAAAGTTGCCCAGAATAATGGATTTTGTCCTATTTCAGTATATTCATTCCAATCCCCAAAGGATTTATTCAGTTCCTTCATGGGTTATTTCCATGTCTGTTTTCTGGACTCTTTCCAAGATTTTCAACCTAATCTGGACCTCTACCAACGATCTGGATCCAGATCTTTAAAAACAGATATTTTGCAGTATTGGACAATTGCCCTCTCTAGCACTTTTATAGATCTTCTCTATGCGGAAAAAACCCATAAGTTTCATCTCCATCCAACATATTATTCTCTAGTTATGGACAAAATAATAAAATGGCTATAGAATTAGTTTTTTTTTTACATTGATGAACAATTTTACCTACAAGCCAATATGTATTGTCAATCTCAAATCAGTTATACCAAAAATAAGAAAATGGATCCAGAAATAGTATTTTTTTAAAACTAATGGACAGTGTGACCTACAGGCTAATCTATCAACGATCTGGACAGTTTCATGTCCATCCAACTTAATATGCTCTAGTCATGGCCAAAATAATAAAATGGCTCTGGAATTAGTTTTTTTTTTAAACTGATGAACAGTTTTACCTACAGGACAATATGCACCATCAATCTCAAATTGGAAGAGATTTGGACCATTGATCCACTTTAACTTCCTCAACTTCCACCTCGATCGTCGGCCGTCGACCCCTTTCCTTGGCAATCAGTCACAACACATCTATGAACCGGTTGACCCAACCATCGTTCATTGATGATTCCCATTGGGAGATGAAACACTCTCTCAATTCAATTGAACCAAACATAGGCCCATCGACCATCATTTTTTTTTGTTGATTGGTGAAAAACACTTCTCCAAATTGGGCAACCTGACCATCGGTCATCACCCATTTCCTTGCTAACGTGGAAACTACTAACATGGCATGACATGTGGATGTTGACGTGGCATGACACATAGACTCTAACATGGCATTCTGGATTATGTGGCATGACACATGGATGTTTACGTGGCATGACACATCATCGCCCTATTTCTTTTATCGGCCATCGACCATTTCTCTTGGATGGTTTGATACTTCGCCAATCGGCTAAAGCCTGACCATCAACCCATCAGCCTGTCGGCCATTTCCCATGGATGACTAAAATAATTCACCAATCTAACCGACTCAATCATTGGCCCATCGACCATTTCCTTTGAAAAACTAAAAATTCTTCACCCAAATCCAGTCGATCCATCGGCCATTTCCCTTGGATGACTAAAATACTTCGCCAATCCTATCGACCTGACCATCGGTTATCAAAAAATTCTCTAGGCCAACTCCAACACTTAGAAAAATTTTCAACCAATTCTCGAAGAATCTGGATCATCGATCTCCAAGCCAAGAGGATCTTGAATGTTGATCAGCTCCAACCTCTCAAAGGATGCAATGAATCTAGACCATCGATCTGACTCATTTTTCCAACTCTCGAAATTGAATCTCGGTCTTCGATCTGGTAACTTTGCCAAAATTTGAAAACATTAGAATTTTTTTTAATTTTTCAAGGATGAATCTAGGTCGTTGATCTTGAGATCGAACATGATCTCGACCATCAATACATCAAACTCTACCTAGCGCTACAATGGCCATTAAAACTTAAATTTTTGACCTTGCAGGTCGAATCTAACTCTGCAGATCAACTCCATTAAACTTATTATACAATCTTGATTCATTTAAACTTAGATCTACTCACAATTTTGGGTATTTTCTCTCTAATTTTCCACCATTTTCCCCCATATTCACTCAAACCGAATTCTGTAATAGAGAATTCTCCCAATTCACCCTCGTTTTGGCCCATACCAGTCCGATGTTTCAACCAGAAACTCTGATGCCAATTATGTAATGTACCCAAGCACCAGTAGGTTGGTCACGCTACTTCAAAACACACTTCAAAATTGATTTCGAATTCTTATAATGTTTAATTAATAAAGAAGCATGAAAGACTCGCATGAAATAATAAAGATCCATGCTACAACATCAAAGAAATGAAAAATATGTCATGCACAACAATGACCAGGAAGCATGCATATTATAAAAACAAATCTAAAATATAATAAACAATACACATCGAAAATAAATATACAAGCATGGAAACACATGGAAGAGAGCACTTATCTTAAAAAAAACATCACCAACTTGTTGCAAACCAAGGACGTTCCACCCAACCTTAGATGCTATTATTTTAAGTCTCAACAACAGGTCACCCACGAGTCAGAGCTATGAATCCACAAGGATGGGTTCTAGAGTGACACTTGGCTTCCCAAACCAATTAGCACTCAAGCTCTCACAGGTTTCTCAACACACAACAATCCCAAGTACACCAGCTCTCTTCTCTCCAGCCTGCACCACCCAAAGACAATGAACCCCCTTCACTACCATCCAGTCCCTCAAGTATTCCACCTATTTCTAGGGATCCAGTACATCTAGTCAAGAATATCCATGATAGGACTCTCAGGATTCACAGTTGTGAACAAATTTTAGCACATACCAATGCATCACAGGCATGCAAGCACAAATTCATGGCTGGAATACACTAGTAATTACTGCAGCCAACAAACAATGACTCCTTTCCTAGCATTTTATTTTTCCTTTCCAATCCAAGATAAAAAAATGAATGAGGAATAATGAATGAGAAAAGTGAATGAAAAAGTGAACCCCCAAATAGCCCAAAGATGGGTTTATATATTTACTTGAAAATCAACAACCACATGTTCTTTCCCCAAAAATCTCATCTAACCACTTTTCTCAATTAAAAATCAAGATGGGTAAATAAAATATAATGAAAAGACTTAGCCCCTTTAACCCCCTCTCTCATGGAATCATAGCCCCCTATAATTCTTGTCCTTGTTCGTCTTATAGCTAGCGATGTATTTTATTATTTGCAATGTTCAAAGTATTACATTTCCTAGGCACTCTGTCCTTTCATCAGATAAACAAAATACATTATTAATATGGGGACTCAAAACCAAGGCATTACATCTTGTTGATTTCTATTAGGACTATTTATGTTGAAAGGAGGTTTGAATCCCTTCCTTCTTTAATCATATTTCTCCTTCTTCTTATGATCCCAATACTTTTGCAAATATTTTCTTCCCTTTCCTTGCTCATACAAGTACGTATCCTTTCTAATTGTCTCTGTTAAAGTTCTAGGTTCATCATATTGAATTTTATCTTTATAGAGAGATGGCAGTCCACTCAAAAACCTGTGTATCTTCACCTTTTCCATCCTTTATAAACCCCACATACTTCAAAAATCCAAAGAACTTATTTTCATATCCTTGGTCATTCTCCCCAACCTGAATTCAAAGAACCCTTGCATCTTCTTGTCATAATAGTGCTCTGAAAGATACTCCTGAAAATATTTCTTGAACTGTTTCCAAGCAATCATGCTCTCATTAATGTGCTCAAATTGCTTCAATCGATCCCACCACATAGCATATTTTCCAATGAATATTCGTGTGCCTCAATTTTATATTTGAGTTGAAAGTTATGGCTTCCTGAAAAAAACCATTTTCACTCCATTTATGCATTTTCTCCACTGGTGAAAATTTACTGGAAGACTAACTTTTGTCAATTTTTGCAGAAGAAAATATATAAAGAACCAATAAAAATTTTGTGTTATGAACTGATAATACTCATGATGGTAAACACAAAAAAATCTTTAGATTATAAATATGTTTCTCCAATAAGATTCTACAATAATCTAGAATTTGCAACTTTTCCCTTTTTACAATTTTTTTCCAGACTTGGAATTTTTGGCAAAATTGGTTATCTCTCAATTTGTGCACTTTTGAATTTTTTTTAGTAAACTAAAGGTGTATGTCATGATGAGTATGCAAAATGTTGAGTGAATGAAATTTTCTAGTTTTGTGATCCGAGATCACTCTTCCTCCTCTGAAAATCCCAAAAATCCCCAAAAAGGCATGGAATAGTGGATTTTGGCATATTTTAGCATCCCCCTTCCAAACCCCTTAAGGTTTATTCAATTCCTTCATGGGTTATTTCCATGTCTACTTTCTCGACTCTCTTCAAGAATTTCATCTTAATCTAGACCGTTGTCACTGAAATGGAACCAATTCTCTAAAAACCATTATTTTTCAATTTCTGACCAATTCAAGCGGAAATGGACAGTGGCCCTATCTGGCACTTTTGTGGATTTTACTACGGAAAAAACCTAGAAGTTTCATCTTAATCCGACTTAATTTGTTAATGTGGAACCATGAGTCCACATCTTACCCTCAGAGGATTCCATGTCATCTCTCTCTGACCACCTGGCCTACCCCATCATCCTCTTGTTATCCTCCCTTTATCATGTGCTTTAATATATAAAGTAAAAACAAAATTTATTAAATACTTGGCCCCACCATACCAGTTATATGGCACCACCGCAATGGCCCATGTCACCGTCAGGGTCCCCTTCCACACCTTCTAAACTTCCACCTAGAACCCATACATAGGTTGTGGGGATGTGTGGGTCCCATCTCACACCTTACCTCTAGCACATAACATGTTCCCACCCCAAATCTAACAGCCAAGATCAAGGGATGATAAATGGTCGAGATTGATCTCACATCGTTGAAGTGATCGAGGGTTAATGACCCTCCACAATGCAATGGAATTTTCCATCCATGCTATGTGGCATGTTTTGATAGGTTTCTCATCGCTAAGGGCCACTTCAAAACTTCTCCTTAGGCAATGCAAAACCACTTATCGATACCACTCGTGGTATCAGGTTATCGCTCCACCGGGGCCTACTATGACGATCTACCACCCTGCCACCGGGGCATGCCACCCTATCGTCATACAACTGACCTGCCATTGTGGGAGTCCTTGTCATCACTTCCACATCACCTAACACATGGCCTCGACGTCACCGCTAACGTTATGGAATGGAAAAATACACAAAATTACCCAAATTTCATAATTTTTGAAATTTTCAAGAATGCCTTTTTCAAAATTCCTATCAAAGTCGCCATGGAATTCTGCAATTAAGCTTCTCTTGACCAATTTTAATTCTATGAACAACCAATATGCCATGCCCAACCCCTTGATATTACTTTTGGATCGACTTGTGCAAAAAATCACAAAATCTTTGACCAACAAATCGGCCCATACGATCCAAGCACTACAACCAATGCTCTAATGCAAATCTATGACGTACCCTGACCACCAGTTGTTGGCCCTTGACCAAGTTTTGGAGATCCTTGGTTGGGTTTGACTATTTTTGGACTTCAATAGGTTTTCAAAGATGGAGCACAAGTTGAAGCAGAGATCGTGGAATCTCGGCCCCTTTTTAGGGATTTTTTGGCTTTGGGCTTAAGTAATGGGTATGGGGATGTCGGCCCATGGGTTTACCCATGTTTAGGCCCATTTTGTAATGTATAAATATATGTCTAGGAAATGTAAGAAAAAACAACGAAGGATGATATAGACATCTGTGTGAGGATGTGCTAAGTGCAAGTGATAGTTGTACATGCTTTATGCATACTGTGTGAAGCTTGCAAGGCTAAGTGCAAGTGACTGTAAGAGATTGTGTAAAGGCTTTGTGTTGTAACCTAGCTCAGGGAAGGAGGATCTAGATGAGTGCGCACAGATCTCTTGTCCTATGCAGAGTAGGATCTTGTGGCTCTATACATGTAGATGATTGACTAAAGATAATAAAGAGAAGAAGAGTTGGTGGACGTAGCCCCAGGCTGGGGGTGAACCACGTATATCCTGTGTTATGGTTGCTGTGTGCATTGTGATCGTTTTATTGTTCATATGGTTAATGCTTAGTGTAGTAATGTATGCTTAGATGGACATGATATGATAGCTTAGTGCTTAGTGATGTGAATGAATGTTAGATCTGATATGTTTTCTTACGCTAAGGGTTTAGATGTGGTAGATCTGAGTGAATACTGCGTTGCTCTGTAATTAGGGTTTATCTGTGCTATAAACAAAGGTTAAATACTAATGAACTATAATTTCTAAGTGTTCTTTTAAGGTGTTGCAATCACAGATCTATGTCCCAGCTAAGGTTGTAAACATTGGAGTCTTGCAACCACCCCTACCTCTACCTCAAGTGAGACTTCACTTGCTTCGCAGGTATTTCCGAAAGGGTCGATATTTAGGGTTTTTTTGGTGCTTTGTTGAAGCATTGAACCCTGGGTCTGCCCCTGTGCCAACAAATGGTTCCATTGTTGGGACCTGAAACTATGATTGTTGGGAACTGGAGAAAAGAGAAAGCTCTGTGCGTAGATCCGTTGCCCTAGTATTCTACTTGAATGTGAAGCTTTGTGCTAAGAAAGGAAGCAAATATGAAGAAAAGAGGTAAGATCTGAATGCTTTGTGCTCTGAAAAAGATAAGATCTGAATGCTTTGTGCTCTGAAAGAGGTAAGAACAGTGAAAATTTTTAAGATTTGAAAGCTTTGTGCTCTGAGAAAGGTAAGATAAGTAAAAATTGTTTTTTTTTCAAAAGTATGGATCTAGGTATGTTTGATAAAATTTTGTTCTAGTCTGAAAACTAGAGCATGGTTAGAAGAAAGAAGGTTTGATATGAGTAGATCTAATGAAAGATATGTTATTCCTATGTATAGAAAGAATGTTTGGACTAATAAATGGATCCAGGATCCTAGGAAGAATTTTTTGCAGGTTAATTATTGTGACCCTAGTGCGCAGTACAGAAAAAGTTGGGGATCATTTAAGATAAAGCAAGGATTAACTCTTTGTTACATTTGTAGAAGACCAGGCCATCTTGCTAAGGATTTCCCTGATAGAAGACCTAGTTGTCTTTGTTGTAAAGCTATGGATCCTGAAGTTTTGGATTTCCCTAAAATGATTGCTAAGGTTGAAAGAATGAATATGAGACAAGAAAACCCTAAGGAAGGCCAAGAAACCAAGACCATGGAAGAATCACAGAAAGAATCAAAGATTATATTACTATGAATGAAAGAAACCCTGAATGATCATAGAAATGTCAACTTATCAAAGATCTTCAAAGAAAAAGAGTTTATAGAAGCAAGAATAGGAGACTTTGACATAGAGTGTGTTCTAGATGAGGAAACACAGGTGAATGTCATGACAGAAAGTAATTGGGAAATTTTGGGAAGGCCTGCAATAGTTCCTTCATTAGGAGAAATAGGGTTCTTTAGAGGAAAATTGATAACCCTATTTGGAAGACTTACCCAAACCTCTATGTGTGCTCATGGAACTTCGACAGAGGAAGAATTTGAGGTTGTTAAATTCGTTGAGAACAACACCCCATTTGCTATGTTATTAGGAAAAACCTGCATTGAGAGAGATCAGATCTGAAGAAAAGAAGAAGAGGCCCTAGAACAGAAAAATAAAGAATTAAAAGATTTCATGACTACTAGAATAGTGCGCTTGATAGAAGAATAGGAGAACAAGTCAAAGCAACTTAGGACCAAATATCGGGTTGTCGAATCTGAAAAAATGTAGGAAGACTTGAAGAACCTATCCATACAAGAAAGTAGAGAACCGAACCCAGACAGAAAAGAAGTATTACCCTTGAACCCTATGACAGAATCTCATCGGTGCAAAGTTACTATGTTGAGTACAGATTAGAATCAGAATGGAAAGAGGAATACCAAGACGCAGATCACAGGGAAGAAAGATAGAAAGCTTAGTAAGAAGAGAGAAAAGCTAGAAAAGTTGCAGGAGGTTCTAGAGGAGACTTCGGAGAAGGTAGGTTTTCAAAACTAGAACTTCGTCAGGATATCAGAACAGTGCCAAGTGGCACTTCACTATGGCAGAGCAATATGACCATTAGAAGCATTATAACCATTAGACCGATGCCCCGAATGGTTAGAACAACAGTTATGGCCAGAAATCTCGCCATCGGGCCGTTGGTACCGCATTGTAATGGACATAACTGAATTTATGAAGGCTTCTCACCCGTTGGAGAGATCTATTACACTGATGTCTACTTGTTTCGCTGATTGTTTCACCAAGAATACTTTTGCAAATTGTATCCGCGCCAACGAGAGAACTCATTGTTTTTGTGTTGTGTTTACTATGACTCCGCTACCTGTTGAAAAAATGTTCATTCACCTAAGTATCTGATATCGAGTGTGTATGTCGGATGAACTCAATGCAGTTGAAAATTTTGTAGAAGAAATCTTAATCGATCTAATGGCCGAAAAATTAATGTCTGCAGGGATTCAAGATTCGTTGACGAGAAGAGTGCAAGTCTCTCCATTGACTGCTCGCGGATTTGGACCATCCCGAGTCACGGCTGAGAAAAGAACCAAGTATTGAGATGACTTGGCGAATGCGAATTTGATCCCGTCTGTCCTACTCGACTGCATCCCGCCCCTGGTCGACGCGGTGATTCATGACAGTGTCCCAAGGGACTTTGATTACACCTTGGTTATTGCATACCTCCCGAAGAGGATACGTGCATTTCGAACCCAGCTAGACAAGATCATGACATTAAAATTCAACTACTTCAACCTAGGGGATCGTAAGAACCACAACATGCTCTCCCCTCACAGGTACTTGACTAGGACGAAGGGGAAGAGCTCGAGGATAATTCCCCAACCACAGACCATGAACTTCTCACAGTCCACTGTCTTGAACATGATGAAGATACCACATTGTGGAAGGCACCAAGAAGTTAACGCATGCGTTAAGCTCATGTTTTTGTGCTACCATGGAAACTATCTGTGGCTAGACAGACACATCACCATCGACCCAACATTGATCCATAGGATCACTGGATTGAGCATGCAAGGACCAGACCCGCAAGACTTCTACCCAGGGAAGGCTGCAGATCATGCCCTAGCACAGAGGATTAAGGATACCTATGGCGATGTAGAAAAGGGGACGCGAGACTACAAGGTAGCCTCCATCCAGAATGGCGCAGTGCGCCTGGACTTCCAGTTGATCACAGGGAAGCTAGTAAGAAAGAACATACCTACACAGGTTACAGGGTTCGTTGTTGACCTCACTGGAAAATGCATAGAAGGACTACAGATGAATTGGACAAAGTACTTAGTCAACCAATTAGAATTGGATTGTCTTGAAGCTCAGGATCAGGGCTATGAGTTCCACTTTAGCTGGCTCCTAATCCTCATCGCATTTACAGCTTGGGAGATGCCAGAAGGTGCGACCTTCCCCGACATTGAGTCGTTCGATCCACTCACTGCGAATTTCACCACACTCTAGTATTCGAGCGATATGGGAAAACAGTGGCAGTTGAACGCAGTATTCCATACCTACTATTTGTAGTTAAAGAGGGCCATTGAAGTTGTCCCTCATATTACGCCAAACACCCTACACCAGTTCAGGCCCCTTATGAAGTTCCGCATAGATTGTCATTTTACTTATATCACTATGCGCATAGACAAAAGTAAAGAAGAACTTCAGTCATACTATAAGCTCATAGAAGAGGACCTAAAAGAGATAACTAAGGACTGGCCTGCAAAGCTCCTTATCTCTATTGACCCCGTAGAATATTCCAATCTTGAACTAATCGGAAGCCCGGAGGCCACTCGCAAAGAGCATGACACACCTGGAACCAACAAAAGGAAGAAGATAGAAGAGGTATAGAACTTGATCAGTGCATCAGAAGAAACTACTTCAAAATCACCTGGAGGAGGAGGTAACAATGAAGTAGATAAAGAAGAGAACAATGGGAAAGAATATCAACAGAAGCAAGGCAAAGTAACACCGCCTAGGGATCCCGTTGATGAGACTGATCCATATAAGAAAAGAAAGGTTTCTCCAATGAAACCTATCTCGTGGAAGAAATCCAGAGCTAGTAAGACCAAGTTGCAGATTGTGCTCACGCTCGATGACTTCGACTTCATCATCGCAGCTATATTAGACACCTCGCAGGACATTTTGCAGAACAGTGAAGACAAACAAGCAGCCATGTATGATAGAATTGAGGTAGAACTCATAGGAGTTCACCAAGCCCTTCACTCCAGCTGTGCAGTGTCTACTGCGCCCCCACCATCGGAAGAACCAAAGTTGGGAGATGAGCATGCCCAACTCTGCAAAATAGTCGATGCGACCGAAGCTTGCCTTCGTCGCATCCAAGAAGAAAAGGAATAGGCCACAGTGGCCCTGAAGCAAGCACAAGAAGCGGTGATAGAGAAACATGGGATTGCACAGTAGGACAAGGTTGCCCTCTAGTTAAAATCCGATGAAGAGAAAGCACATATCCAATGAGAGAAGGAACAGCTGCTCACCGAGCAGGTTGGAGTAAAAGAAGCAGTCGGCAGAGCACTCTACTCTGTGACAGGCTTAGAGCAAAAGGAGGAAGACCTAGTAGAGCATCAAGTAGCGAAGCTTGTTGAAGCCATTCGATAGCTTCAACAGAGAATAACAAATCTAGAGCTACTTTCAGTGCCAAACACTCTACAGGATGTGCGGGATCAAAGAGAAGCAACTACTCGGAGCGTAGTTGAGAGAACCAAGACCTTCGCCATGGAATGTAAACAACTTAGTGATTATAGTGCACAAACTTATGAGCGACTTACTGAAGACCCTGAACTAAAGACACTGGAGTCCCAACTCCAGGAGGCAAAGCCGCAAGCAGCAACGGTACAAGCACAGTTGAAGCTCTTGTCTGTAGTTGAAAGAATAAAAATATCACAGGAACAATGCAATGTTCAACAACAAGTCCACGCCATACAGAGAAAATTCATGGAAGTGACTTAGAGGCTCCATCTAGTCTAGGATGCAGATTGTCAACTGTTTGAGGAGATTGAAGGACAAGGAGAAGAACTTGAGCAACTAGTCACTACAGTTGAGCAACTCTTGGAAGGACCTGTGAACAAGGCAGTTCTTCAGGAGTTCTCTGAGCATGAGGCCTTGGCGCAGCAACAGGTCGAAGTAGCTCAAGCCAAGATTGAGGCTTTTGAGGCAGAACTAACCAAAGCATAGTGACTCGGGATGAGTCCCAGGTGAGAGTTGGGGGCATGTTGGCCCTTGACCAAGTATTGGAGATCCTTGGTTAGGTTTGACCTATTTTGGAACTTCAATAGGTTGTCAAAGATAGAGTGCAATTCGAAGCAGAGATCGCAGAATCTTGAGCCCTTTTTAGGGATTTTTGGGTTTTGGGCTTATGTAATGGGTATAGGGATGTCGGCCCATGGGTTTACCCATGTTTAGGCCCATTTTGTAATGGATAAATAGATGTCTAGGTGATGTAATAAAAGACAACAAAGGATTATATAGACATCTGTGTGAGGATGTGCTAAGTGCAAGTGATAGTTGTACATGCTTTGTGCATATTGTGTGAAGCTTGCAAAGCTAAGTGAAAGTGACTGTAAGAGATTGTGTAAAGGCTTTGTGTTGTAACCTAGCTCGGGGAAGGAGGATCTGTCTGAGTGCATGTAGATCTCTTGTCCTATGCAGAGTAGGATCTTGTGGCTCTATGCATGTAGACAATTGACTGAAGATAATAAAGATAAGAAGAGTCAGTGGACGTAGCCCCAGGCTGGGGGTGAACCACATATATCTTGTGTTATGGTTGCTTTGTGCATTGTGATTGTTTTATTGTTCATATGGTTAATGCTTAGTGCAGTAATGTATGATTAGATGGGCATGATATGATAGCTTAGTGCTTAGTGATGAGAATGAATGTTATATCTGATCTGTTTCCTTATGCTAAGAGTTTAGATGTGGTAGATCTGAGTGAATACTACGTTGCTCTGTAATTAGGGTTTATCTGCATTGTAAACAAAGGTTAAATACTACTGAACTATAATTTCTAAGTGTTCTTTTAAGGTGTTGTAATCACAGATCTGTGACCTAGCTAAAATTGCAGACACTGGAGTCCTGCAACCACCCCTACCTCTACCTCGGGTGAGACTTCACCTGCTTTGCAGGTGTTGGTGAAAGGGCCGGTAGTTAGGGTTTTGTTGGTGTGTTGTTGAAAAATTGAACCCTGGGTATGCCCCTATGACAACATCGGTCGAGGCCATGTCACTACGGAATAACTTTGAAAACCAATTTGTAACGTACCCAACGACTTGGGTACCTCTAATTCGTCTTCTTGGGAAAATTTGAATTTTTGTTACCAATCTTTAATTAATCAAGAAACTTGTTACCAACACATGCAAAAATCAATAACATGATAGACCATACAAGAAATGAATAAAAGGTTAT
>JASDQU010101198.1:279787-302019 GCA_032191745.1 Picea mariana
TAAGGCAGCCGGCAGGATTCGACCCCGTGTCACGCGAGTACGATACTGCCGTTGTTACCGATTCCCCTAGTATATAAAAAAAAAAAAAACAGGCATGCATATTATAAACACATATTTCAAAGATAATAAATACACAACGAAATATGAATTCACAGAAAACACAGAGAGCACTTATATTTAAATTAACCATTCACCAATCGGTTGTAGACGTCAAACATTCCACCTAATCATAGACATTGTTGTTCCAAATCTAAACAACAGGTCACCCCCTAGCCAAGGCTATGAATCCATAAGGATGGGTCCTAGGCTGACCCTAACACACAACCAACTATCAAGCTCTCGTAGTTTTCGCAACCACATAGCAATCCTAGTTTACCATCTCTCTTCCTCTTCATCCTGCAGAACCCAAAGAAATGAGCCCTTTTCTCCACAATGCAGTCCCTCGGGAAATTCCTCTTCTTTTCCAAGGCTCTGGTGATACTAGTAAGGAAATTGTAATGCTGGAAACTCCAATTATTCTCAGTTGTGGATAGTTCTCTCTCAATTTCCATTATTCTCATGCACATAAGCATATATTCCTTTCCAAAATAATCAACAATTAGTTACATCCAACCAATAATGGTTTTTCTCTTCCCATAATTAATTTTTCGTGCCCAGACCAAGAGCACAAATGAATGAGGAACGAATAATAAAATGAATGAGGAACAATCAATGGCAAACTCCCAAACATCCCAAAAGAGGGGTTTATATAATTACATGCAATAAAGAAACACATTGCCTTCCCCCAAGAAGCCCATGTAACCATTTTTTCCAACTAAAATCAAGATGGGTAAATAAAATATACTAAAAAGACTTAGCCCCTTTGGCCCCCCTCTCTTTTGGAATCATAGTCCCATATCTTTTTCCTTGTCCGTCTTGCAGCCAATGGTGTATTTTATTAATATACTCAAAGTATCACATTTCTAGGCACTCCCACCTTTCAATTTTATAGGTACTCCAGCCTTTCATGAATAAACAAAATACATTATTAATTTGGGGACTCAAAACTAGGGTATTACAACGAAGTTGCCTAGATCACTAAAAATATGAAATGTTGGCTAGGAATTTTTTTCTAGATTTGCTACCTTGAGTCACTTTTCTTCCAAATATGGTTTCCAAAATGGATAAAAAGTGTTGTGGAATAGTGGTTTTAACCCTATTTTCTAATTCTACTCAAATCCATTTGGAATCTATCCAAACACTCTTTTTGGTTTTTGCATGCTTTCCCATATTCTTTACTATCCTAATTTTACCATGAACAGGGTTGCATGCAAAAAGTATTGTCCTATCCTTTGAAAATTGTTATTTTCTAATTTTTGTAAATTTGGTGTCGATTTTGCAAACTTATGCTCCAAGACATTTTTATGGACCTTGTGATTGTAGACTTCTACCTAAAATTTCAACGCAAATGGAGTTTCTATGGCATAGTTATGACTAAAATACAATTTTGGCTCTAGGTTGTTTTTTTGAACTATACATTCCTTCTTTAGTCATACATCTTATCATTCATTTCTTTGTCTTTTATTCTTGTCGTAGTTATCATATGTCATCTTCTCATTGATCACATCAATCCATGTTGGTATCTTCTACACCTCATGGGCCAATTCCACTTGGATAGTCATGTTCCCACATTCTTTAGACTGGTCCATGTTACATAGATCATAACCCATAACCAATCATGTCAAATCCCACAAGCATTTGCAAAAACCCCAAGCCACTTTTCATATGGTCTTAGGCCTTATTATGACCGTGACCCCTCTATGTGGCAACTCTTCACTGGGCAATGGGAAAATGGGTCCCTCTTTTACACTAGAAGAGAGACCCTCACTAATGAGATATAGACCGTTGATTTAAAATCATGGGTGAGATCCTGACCATTCATGATAAATTTATCTCTCTCCTTTCCCAAAACTCCCCAATTTGCATGAATGATTGTGGATCGTCCACCTAGATATGTGGGTGCAATCAAGATTGTTTGCAATAGAATAGGAATTTACTCCTCGTGCCTTGTCCCAAGTGCCAGGGATGAATGAGGACCATTGATGTAGATACATAGGTTGAATTTTAGTCATTCGTGGAAACATTGGCACCTCTCTACTCAATCTTTTTCAAAACACCATGAAAGATCTCAAACCATCAATCCAGATCCATGGATACAATCATGGTCATTCGTAGCGAACAACAAATTACCATTAAGGGACATCCACATGAAATTCCATGATCAACTATGGTGTGTGATCTCAATGCATAGATTCAATCCTCTTACTCAAGCTCTTTTCTAAAACACTATGAATGGTTCTACATCATTAATTTAAAGTAGAGTATAATCTTGACCATTTGTGGCATAACACCCCTTGATAAGGTATGGACATGTAAAATTAACATGGATTTCTCTCAGCCATCAATATCCCTCTATCACATCTATCAATTCTCTTAATCCAAACAATTGCCTTTCATTTATCTTTCTCTTATCCCAAATAAATTCACAAAAATAAAAGAGTTATGGGTGAATTTATTCATTTGGATCTAAAACTGAGCATACCCAATCCACCCATATGTGTGTCATGACCTTCCAACAGTTATCATTGTCATTGATGAATACAACTCTTCAACTGATCCGAAAATCCTTAGATGTCAATTAGTTCTTAAGAAGACACAAAACATCCAACCAGATTCGAGAAATTAAGATCATCTTGACTATCTGCAAAATATCATGTGAAAATGCTTAGTTATCCAAAACTTCATTAATTAATGATTAACTTATGGAAATAAGAATGCCAAAATAGAGAGAAATAGAGACAACAAATAACAAAGTTAAGTACACAGTTTGATAACAGAGTTTACCCATCTTGGGCTACATCTTTGGGCTCACTTCCAAACAGTGAGATCGTTAAACTTCATTAATTAATGATTAACTTGTGGAAATAAGAATGCCAAAATAGAGAGAAATAGAGACAACAAATAACAAAGTTAAGTACACAGTTTGATAACAAAGTTTACCCATCTTGGGCTACATCTTTGGGCTCACTTCCAAATAGTGAGATCGTTCTATTAATGCTCAAATGCTTGATACAATGATGACTTACAATAGAAAAATTTAAGATACCCTTCAATTCTATTGCCCAAACCTAGAAACAGAAATTATCACTTAATTCCTCTCGAAATTATGAAAAAAATGAGTATAAACTTGACTATGTTATGAACAAATGCTCAAAGATCCCCTTTTGCACGTATAACGAGACTATGGGTTTCATACATGACAAACTGTACTAAGACTTTCATACACAAAACTTTAGAAAAAAAAAATAACATCACCATCAGATTCCTCTCGGAATTCTGAGAAAAATGAGTATAAACACTCTATATTACTCTCAAAGAACTCTATAGCACGTAAACCGAGGCAAATATAAAATAGGAACACATCTTGCATGCTAATCGAGAAAAACCTGTGGCACAAAAAATGATACAACAGTCCCCCTCTTTGGAACACATTTTCATGTTGTATACATGGTTTGTGTGCTAGTTTAGATAGGGCTAGGTCGGCCAAAAGCCTAGCCCGACCTCCACGGTGATGTGGCATCAACATTAAATATAATGCCATTTGTTTGTTTTAACAAATGAAACCTTTGGTGCATTGGTAGGAGACTTGAGTTAAGGCACTAGAATATTCCTTGGAATATTTAGTGGAGGTCTTGGGTTCAAAACCCACCAAGCCTAACAATTTTTTGATATGTAGCCCTCCTTGGGCTTCTTGAAGGTACCACATGGCACCACCTGGTTGGTCCATGTGACAGCCTCTTATTGGCCATTATTGCCAATTGTACACCCTGGCACATGGCACCATCATATTGAGCCATGTATTGTACTGCCCTGCCACATCAACTACTGATTGTACCATCATTGTACCTGCCACGTCATTGTATGACCTATCATGTGTCAATTTCCAACTGGTCCAACTAGGTGCCAATTTGTCCATTTTTGGGTGACACATGGAACTCTATCATGCTGCCACATCACCATGATGGCATTAGCATGACATCACCCTATGCCAACTCAGTTGTGTGAATGGTTGATCCAGAATCGGATCCAAGAGCTTGATGGGGCTCAGAAAGGCCTAAAAATCAAAGTTCTCAGAATGGCTTCTAAACGTATGTGTGTGTAGGCCTCGTTGATACAAACCCAACGCAACTTGAACAGGATCAAACGAATGTCGTATACTCAAGTTATGGAGATCTATTCGTTTTGCCAAACAGGCAAAAAAAATGCTGATTGTACAGTCTGTATAGTTCGTACAGTGCCACGTGGAAGCTGATTGTACAGGTCGTACAACTGACATGGAAGGCACAGTTGGTAGTCTAGAGGTGACACATGGTAGCTGACCATACAGTGATTAGGCGTATAGATTAACATGTGGCAGGGTGACTGGGCATATGGATGTTGATGTGGCAGGTACAGTTGGACCAACCAAGAAGTGACATGTGTCACCACTGTAAGGGTGACACATGGCACACCCATACAGTGACACATGGCACACCCATACGGTGACACGTGATAGACGGTGACTTGGAAAATATGGTGAGAGGGCAGATAGGTGGCAAACACGTGGACCAGTCGATGTTTGACACTTGGCATCAATCAGCCAATGAGAAGGTGCCACATGGCACCTTGGAATTGGTTATTATGTATATCAAAATTTTATGGAGTTCATAGCTTTCGAACCCCAGACCTCCCAATAGGCTAAGCTTTGGTCGGGCTGGGATAGCTAACCTATTGCACGTGTTATTTGTTATGTAAAGGGGAAAAATTTATATTTAAGTTTGGGGTTGGGTAAATTTGGCGGAGTAAGGGTTGGGGCCTAGCCCTAGCCCAGATGTAACCCATGCGACCGCACTAACATGACTATGGTCTACCCTTTCATCTTGGCACGTGCAGGTATATGGATTAGGCGTAGCTCTGGTTCCATTGAATACTCGCCACATGACCCGACCTAATCCATGTGAGCATGAAGGGTTCAAGACTCGGTCCTATATTGAAGCCCATAAGACCAGGTGTTAGCATATGAGAAGCCAGCGCATAGCCCCTAGGGGGCTGGCACTTGGCCATATGAGCCATGTGACCTTATATTTGGAGTGTGCACCTAGGCTTGAGGGGCTAGTGCCAAATTTTGTTGTAAAGTGGTTTGTAACTTTATAATAGTGGATTTTTATTAGCTGTTTTGGAGATTTTTGGCCAATATTGGGGGATATTGGGCCCTTTTTTAGGCTAGATCTTAGGGGGAAGTTGGGAGATGGTTACCAACTTCAGATCTATATAAAACAGACCTTCTTGAGGCCATGGGAGGAGATTCAGAGTACGTTTATGTTGAATATTTTCCAAGCCAAAGCCATTTTTATGCAGGGAATTTGTTGAGGAGGGCACCTTCGCGGGCCATTTTTGGGAGCTCCAGTCATCTGATTTGAGTGTCATTTCTTCTGTTGGGTTCTTGAGATCTGTTAGAACAAGACCAGATTATTCTTGTAACCTTTTGGCATTATTGTGATGTACTTATTGATCTTTGAACAGAAATAAGAAAGCCTCACCCACTAAGACAAAGGCTCGGAGACGTACGCGAGATTGTCGAACTCCGTTATCACATTGGTGTTATGGTTTGCTATTGTTTTATGCTTCATTTCAGTTTTGTACATGTATGTATGGCTGTCACATCTATTCTATAACTTCTTCCTCTTTCTTTAAGCTTCCTAATTTGTTAATTAACACATGCTTAATAACTCAACCATAGTCGTGTAAAAGATCTTTTCGGAACAAGTGGTATCATAGCTAGTTGACGTTTGGATTTGAGTTTTGCATGTTAACCAAGGAAAAACTACTTCGTGGTGAAGGTGAGCTTGTTGAAGAGAATCCATTGATTGGATTGAGAAAGAGAAATTCTCAAAGTGAGAGGATGGCATTGGAAGAGGGACTTTCTCAGGATGAGAAAGAGTTTCGAAAAAATTTCTTCGCCATGTCGAAGATGATGAAGGTTTTGTATGATGATTACTTGGAACGAAAGAGACCAGTTCTTGGTGAATATTCAAAGGGAAAAAGTGAAGAAGGAGATGATCCTCCTCAAATTCCTCCTTCACCTCCATCATCACCTCCTTCTTCTCCTTCTTCTTCAAGTTCAAGATCTAAATTCAATGCAAAGAAACATGTTCATAAACATGTTTATTAAAAATTGATGTTAAATTCGAATTACCCAAGTATGATGGTGAAGTTAATGCAGAGAGACTTGACAATTAGGTTAGACATATCGAGGTCTATTGCAGTGTGCAACAGATCAAGGATGAGGCCACATAAATCAAGTTGGCATCATTGAGACTTGTAGGCACATCTCTCATCTGGTGGCAAAGCAAGTTGCAAAACGAAACGCAACAAGTGGCTAATGTATTTTCATCATGGAAAAGTTTAATTTCTGCACTTAGGAAGCAATTCTATCCTTTGGGTTATAAAGAGAAAGCATTAATTGAATGGAAAGCTTTAAAACTAAGAAAAGGACAAACAGTGCAAAAATACATAGATGGATTTGCTAAAATGACATTGATGTTAGATATTCCTTTACATACCCAAGAAACTCTTATGAAGTATATAGGAGGTTTACCTGCACATATTTGAAACACTATATTCATGTTTGGACCAACTAATCTTGATGAGATTTATGTTCAAGAGACATACATTGAAGCAAAGAAAACGGGTATTGGTGTATCAGGGGAATTGTCTTCAAGGAAAGAGGACAAGAGGAAGTGGCATGGCAAGAAGTCAAATGCAGTGACGAGAAAGGAAGAGAGGCCCTCTTGCAAGAAAAATAGGGGCATGATGAGGACCGTTGTTGACAGTTGCATCCTGAGAAGAGGCCAAAGTGGTTCAAGGAAAAGAAGGGGAGGCAAACAATTGCAACGACAACACGACCCATAGACTTGGGATCAGATTCAGGTGATGAATCTAAAGTCTCATTGGTTGGTATGATAGGTAAAATTGGTGATTGAATTGATTGTAGAAGTAACTTGTTTCATATCATGGTCATCATGAGACACACTAAGGTTGATACATTAATCGATAGTGGATCTCAATCTAACCTAATTTCAAAGGAATTGGTTAATAAATTGGGATTAAAAACACAAATGCATAATAAGGCATACACACTTAAATGGATAAGTAACAATCATCAAATGCACATAACCAAGCAGTGCACATTAAAATTTGTTATTTCATCTAATTATGTGGATGAGGTAACATGTGATGTATTGCCACTAAGTGAATGTGGAATGGTCTTAGGTATTCAATACTTGTATGATCGTAAAGCAATCTTCTACAGGACAAAGAATCAATATCAATTAACCAAAGCAGGTCAAGATTATTTGGTTCATGCTCATCATGTAAAGGCAAATAAAACTCTTCAAACTATGGAACAATTAAAGAAGGCATTTCAAGCAAGAAACAAACCTATAATTGTTTCAAATCAAGTAATTGATCTTAAGCAAGAACAGGAGATGATTGTGGAATGGAAAATCAATCATAGTTTGCTTCAAGATAAGCTCATGTCATGCAAATATTACAAACATATCAACTTGTTTGCAACCATATTTTTTATGCTATCATTAGTAATGTTGTCTACATGGATGATAGTGGCTTCAGTAAGATGTGACAGGGTTCAAATGGCTAACAATATTTTTTCAGTTGTCATAATTGTGTTACATTTGATCTTGATGAGACAGATGCACAAGACAGAGTTCAAAGACAGGGAACAAGTTAGGTGGCCTATCCCGATCTTGATGATTGGTTAGTAACCTTTTGGGGACCAAAAGGTCCTTTATTGGAGAGATGTGATCCAAAATCGGATCCAAGAGCTTGATGGGGCTCAGAAAGGCCTAAAAATAAAAAATTTCAGAATATCTTCAAAATGTGTGTGTAGGCCTTGTCGATATGAAGCCAACGCAACTTGAACAGGCTCAAACGGATGACGTATGCTCAAGTTATGGTGATGTGATCATTTTCCCAAACAAGAAAAAAAAATGTTGACTCTACAGTCCCTACAGTGCCACGTGGTAGCTTACTGTACCGGCCATATGTCCATACAAATGAATTGGCGGGAATAGTTGGCAATCTGGAGGTGACATGTAGTAGTTGATCATACAATGATTGGGCGTACAAACTCACACATGGCAGGGTGAATAGACATACAGATGCTGACATGGTAGGTATAGTTGGACCAACCATGAAGTGAGACATGTCACCACTGTAAGGGTGACACATGGCACACCCGTACGGTGACATGTGGCAGACAGTGACTGGGAAAATATGGTGATAGGGCGAACAGGTGGTAGACACGTGGACCAGTCGATGTTTGACACTTGGCATCATTCGACGAATGAGAAGGTGCCATGTGGCCCAGACGTGGGCTGCCACATGGCACCCTGGCATTGGTTATTATGTATATCAAAATTTTATGGAGTTCACAAGATTCGAACCCCAGACCTCCCACTGGGATAAGCTTTGGTCAGGCTGGGCTAGCCAACCCGTAGCACGTGTTACCTATTATGTAAAGGGGAAAACTTTATATTTAAGTTTGGGGTTGGGTAAATTCGGTGGAGTAAGGGTTAGGGCCTAGCCCCAGCCCCAATGTAACCCATGTGACCACGCTAACATAACCACGGTYTACCCTTTCAGCTTGGCGCACACAGATATATGGATTGTCCCTAGCTCTGATTCCATTTAATACTCGCCACATGACCCAGCCTAATCCATGCAAGCGTGAAGGGTTCAGGACTTGGTCCCATATTGAAGCCCATAAGACCAGGTGTTAGCATATGAAGGGCCAGCGTGCAGCCCTTAGGGGGTTGGTGCTTGTCCATATGATCCATGTGACCTTGTATTTGGAGTGTGCGCCCAGGCCTAAGGGGCTAGTGCCAAATTTTGTTATAAAGTGGTTTTGTAACTTTATAATAGTGGATTTTTATTGATTTTATCAGTTGTTTTGGATATTTTTGGCCAATATTGGGAGATATTGGGCCCTTTTTGAGGTTAGATCTTGGGGGGAAGTTGGGATATGGTTACCAACTTCATATATATATAAACTAGGCCTTATTGAGGCCATGGGAGGAGATTCAAAGCAAGTTTATGCTAAAGATTTTCCAAGCCAAAGCCATTTTTATGCAGGGAAGTTGTTGAGGAGTGCACCTTTGCGGACCATTTCTAGGAGCTTCGGTCATCCGATTTGAGTGTCATTTCTTCTGTTGGGTTCTTGAGATCTGGTAGAACAAGACCAGATCAGTCGTGTAACCTTCTGGCACTATTTTGATGTACTTATTGATCTTTGAACATAAATAAGAAAGCCTTACCCACTGAGACAAAGGCCCGGACACGTAGGCAATATTGTTGAACTCTGTTATCACATTGGTGTTATGGTTTGTTGTTCTTTTATGCTTCATTTTAGTTTTGTACATGTTTATATGGTTGTCACATATTTTCTATAACTTCTTCCTCTTTCTTTCAGCTTCCTAATTGGTTAATCAACACATGCTTAATAACTCAACCATAGTCATGTAAAATATCTTTTCAAGTAAATGGTCCACGTGGAAGCCTGTGGGCTTGCCACATGGCATCCCCATTTTTCCTTCTGCATTGTTTTTGTCGAAACTTTGAAAATCCATAACTTTCTCATATGACATTTGTTTGAGGTGATCTATGCGTCATTGGAAATATTATTGGATTACTGAGAGGGGGGTGAATCAGAAATAGAGAAATTTAATCCTTTTTCACCAAAAAACAAGTGTTATATCAATGTAGCATTATCATCCAATAGTTACAAATTAAATAAATAATGAACAAATGAGCAATCGCACACATACACAGTACACCAATGTTTTTACATGGAAACCCAAAGTGGGAGAAAACCACAGAATGTTTTTTCTTATATGTCTTGAAGAATTACATTAATTGGAAGCACCAACTTCCTTTGTTTTCCAGTTGCAACTAGAAGGAGGCTCCAACCCCCTAGTTTTTCAGGCTACTACCTGAGGGAAGCTCCAACTCCCAAATTCTTTGGCTACAACTATAAGGAGGCTACAACCCCCTATGTTCTCCGGCTAAAACCAGAGGGTGGCTACAACCACTTGTCCTTGCCCCGTCCAACAGCCCTGAAGTAGAAGTAGAATGATGGAACCACTATCACACTATCACTGTGAGATATACCACTATACAACTGTATCAATCTGTAACACTGACCAGCAGCCAACCTATACAACTGCCCTGTAATCAATATGTACCTGAACTGAACATGTATCAACAAAATATAACCTGTACGGGACCTGTAGTGTTGCAGCATGCATATTTATGTGCCCTATCTATTGTGCATCCCGCGTATGTACACGACCAAACTGTTATGCAACCTGCGTATGCCTTATGAAAACTAGGGTTTTCTTTCTTCTAAAAACTTATGACCCTGTGTAACTTCTTTCACATGAAATGTGTGTGTAATCATGAATAAGTATAATAACCCTCACATGATCTAGACTTCAAACCCTTTCTGATATTCAGCCTCTCAATACATCAACCAATACAAGCTCGCAACCATATACCACAAAAACCCTTAGCCATATGCCAAGAAATACAAGATGTGCCTCAACAAGAAGTATCAATGATAAATATACCAGCAATATATTTTTGTAGACCTGGATTATACAAAAGATCCCATGCAGCCACTAGTCTTTCTAGGGAGAATCCTCAAATCTCCATAACCATTTCTCATCCATACATCAAAATCCAACTATTCATAGAAATAAGACATACATTTTGAACCAATGGATAGATCTAATGTATCTGAGCAATGTAGACCTTCATGGGAGCTTGATCTCAGAATCTAGAACCACTACATCTTCATCTTCTCAAGTTTCCATGGCTTTACCAACATGTACGCACCCTAATACATTGCCAGCCCACGTACGTACACACCCTAATAAATTGTCAGCCCGCGTACACCTCAGTATGTGTGCACCCTAATACTCTGTCAGCCCGCATACACCTCAAAAAATAGGGTTTTTTTTTTTGTATTCGTTGTAATTCCGAGAATTTCACCATCAACCCTTCGTACAACCTCAGGCTTTTGCAACTTCAAATGTATCAATGAGTTCTTGTAATAAGCGTCACACAACAAAAGATATTCAATTTGTTCAAGTGTGATTAAATGAGAGAGCCTTGCCTCTTATTTATACTTTCATGTAGTATTCCACTTTCCTTATTTTAGAGATTTCTCCATTAACTTTATTATTTAAATAATTTCTTTTGCAAACACTTTGACTTTTAGGGGCTTCTAGATGACTCGTGAGGGTTTTCCAACTTCACATGGCCATAACTCTCTAACCGTGAAGAATTATGTGGCATTCCACATACCACCAGAAATGGCATGACATGTATTATCCATATGGAATAGTCTTACCTGCAAATATCTCAAAACTAATACCATTATCCATCAAACGAACTTGGTTCCATTACCCAAACCATTGTGCTACCAGAATTCACTACCAGACCTTCTTCAAGGGTTGACATCAATTACAACTAGCCCATTTAATCAACAATATCCTCCTTTGACATTGATGGCAACACTCTAATGCAATATTGAGGTCATGTCATGCAATATTGAAGTCATATCACTCATATCAACAATCTCCCCCTGTGACCATCACTCCCCCTGGAACCATGCCTCTGTCCTCTGCATCTCTGTGACCAATGCTCCCCCTCAAACCATTGCTCTATCCTCTGCATCTGATAAATGTCTCCCCCTTTTTCATCAATGGAAAAGGTATCTTTCCATCCAAGGCTTCTCCCCCTAACTAAATTGTCTAATCTCCCAACCTGAATTGTCCTGTTTATGGTGCTTCCTCATGTACATATAAGACATATAAGATAATCATTCAAAAGCATTCATTTTGGAGTAGAAATAACTTTGAGTCTCTAGCGAAGATACTCAAAGGCTTCCCGTGGAAGCGGTTTTGTAAATATGTCTGCCACTTGTTCTTTTGTGCCCACATATTCAAATCTGATGTTCTTTTCTGCAACCTGTTCCTGTAGAAAGTGATACTTGATTGGAATGTGCTTCGTCTTGGAGTGCATCACTGGGTTCTTTGAGATATTGATGGCGCTTATATTATCACAATAGATTGGAATGGGCTCATCATACTCAACCTGTATATCTGTCAGAGTTTTTTTCATCCACAGGACCTGTGTACAACATGTTTTTGTTGCAATATACTCTACCTCAGTTGTGGATAAAGATACTAATGATTTTTTCTTGCTTAGCCATGATACTAAACACTCACCCAAGTAGAATGATGCTCCATTGGTGCTTCATTGGTCATCAATGCAACCTGCTAAATCTGCATCTGTGTAGGCAATAAGTGATAGATCTTTTCCTTTTGGATACCATAATCCAAAATCTTATGTTCCTTTGAAATATTTGAAAATCCTCTTCACTGCTAATAGATGTGATTCCTTTGGTGCTGCTTGAAATCATGCCACCTGTCCAACTACCTACTTTACACCTGGTCTGGATGTTGTCACATATAGTAGGCTACCAATTATTGATCTGTATTGCCTTTGATCTGTAGACTTTGAATCATCATCTTTGCTCAACTTGAAATTGGTTTGCATGGGAGTGATAACTAGTTTGCAATCTTCCATTCTGAACCTTTTTAGCATTTCTTTGATATACTTGGTTTGAGAAATAAAAATTCATTGATTGCTTTGACGTATCTGATGACCCGAAAAGAAGGATAGTTCTCCAAGTAATGACATTTCAAATTCATTATGCATGTCCTTTGCAAATTTCCAGCTTAACCTGTCATCAGTACTTCCAAAAATAATATCATTAACATAAACTTCAATTAATAAAATACTATCTTGAGTTACCTTGATGTAGAGGTTGTTGTCTGCACTTCCTTTTCTAAACCTTGTCTGTTGTAGATATTTATCCAGTCTAGAGTACCATGCTCTAGGAGCTTGTTTTAAACCATACATGATCCAAAAATGAAGGTATTACTGATAAATTGCAAGTTAGTTTAATGTACTTTATGCATCAGATCGATAAGAATGTGAAATACATAAACTTATTATCTTGTTTGCAGAATATCAAAAGTGACTTTTACTTGATGCTTATAAGTGAATAAAGAGATCAACCATTAATAACCATGCTACAAATTAAGAGAAAAGAACAGCAAAACAGAAAGAGAAATAGAGACAAGAACTTGTTAACAAAGTTCACCAATCGTTGGCTACGTCTTCGGGCCCACTTCCAAGTGGAGGACCTATTTATTGCTCTTTAAAATGCTCAAAGTTCTCTTACATAGGCTCTTTGTTGTTACATAACATGCTTCAGAATATGTTGTGCAAGACCTCCTTGCTCAGATTCATACATGCCTCATCAAACTCCTCTCACAAACATGACAAAAATGCCTCTCAAAACATGAGAAAAGGCCAAAAATTACAAATTGCTCCTTCAACTCCCTGCATCAAAAGTTGTCCTCAAAGCTTCAAAAATCCTAGTTTATATAGTTTTTAGGCTCAAATGAGGAAGCCCAAATTCCCTAAAAAATATGGCCTCTTTCTAGGATCAAATCCCCCTTCAAATGACCAAGATATCCTCAAAAAACCAATTTATGGTTATAATATCAGGCAAAATCATTTAAAATTACATTAACAGGGTAAAAACCCACTTTTAAACCTTAATATATGGGCTAAGCCCCCAAAGGATGGCGCGCCTATTACACATCAAAATTACTCACTTTGATAGTGTCGCAAGTGTCATCATTACAAAGGTCGCAAGTGTCGCATTTCACTCACAAAGTCGCAAGTGTCGCTGGTGTCAAAGAAAGCATGCTGCCATGATGCCTATGTCGTGCCTATAACGACATGAGAAAGACACTTGAAACACCTCAAACATTTGATTTGGAAGAGGAGAAATGAGTCAGTAGGCTTGCAAACCTTTTGCCATCTGAAAACACTCAAAAAACTAGCTTTTGGAGGAGAGCGCTCCCCTATACCTCTTCTGGGAGCGTCGGTGCTCCCTCTCACACTGTCTGGGAGCGTTATAAAGCTCCTCTGGCCCTTTTGAGGGAGCGCTATAGATTTTGAAAGCGTCGGCGCCCCCCTTAAGCCTACCGGGGAGCACTGTAGCGCTCTGATGGCCCTTTTGAGGGAGCGCTACCTATTCTGGGCAGTAGTTAAGTTATTGAGATGAATGGGGGAAGGATCCTTTCATTCTTGGAAGGCAGTTGGATTTGAATCCCTAGTCCAGCCATGATCTTAGGGCAAATCCTCAACTGAAGGAGGAAAATCTTCAACTTCCCCAAGGATATCTCAAGTGGTTAAAGCCTCTCCAAGGCTATATAAGCAAGCTTTCTCATGGTGAAAGGAGACTGGAAAAGGAGAATCACACCAAACTTATGATCTCATAAGTGGTGCTGGAACAGAGATATTTTGGAAGCAAGAGACCTATGATCTCATAGGTAGAAATCAGCGAAGCTATCATCATTCAAATCGTGGATCTTTTGAGCAGGGGGTAGACAAGGAGGACTTGGCAGAGATGCTGCAATTCATCTATCGCTGTAAGCAATGTTTTGTCCTCATTAATATAATTTGCTTGGCCTGTTTCTTTCTAGTTTGTGTCTGATCTTACATGAACTTATCATTGATAGATAGATATGTTTTCAAGCTAATATCAATAGAATAGGAAGTGGTCGTACTTTGTTTGTCTACAGAGCTCATCGAGGAGCGAAAGATTGGAGCTCAACTCAGAGCGTGCAGGGACAAACATTGATAAAAAGGTACCTCTCTTCTCCTTCCTTCTTATGTATTAGTTTGTATAGATTTGAAAGGAAGTCAGTGTCCACGTTAAGTACTTTCTATCTTAGAGTTAAGGGTCTAGCTCTTTGAGGCAATCTACCTGTCCGTAGGGAGATTTTCCTACAACAACGCCCCCTCAATATATTTTCATATGCAATCCATATGGCCAAGCGCTGGCCCATACTTGGCACTAGCTTCTGGTCGTGGAGCGCATATCATGTGACCGTCGGTCAAAACCAAACCTCTGCGTGCCTTTGAAGGGGATAGCCCCTGGTCTTGTGGGATCATACCCAGAACCATGGCTTAAAGCACGGGCTGGTGGTTATGTTGCATAGTCTGCACCCTTGGTTGTATGTGTTTTGAACAGAGACCACGGGCTAGGGCTGGGGCTTAGCCCCAGCACCCTCCTTTTTGTGCCATACAAAAACATTGCAATTTAAATACATTTAAATGTGTTTTCTATAACAAGAAACACGTGGGCGCATTGGTGTTGGACCATTTCTCAGGGCGCTTGGGCTTGGTGGTGGTTGTGTGTTCAAAACCCATGGACCCTAAACTTATTTTTAGAACTTGTCATTCGATTGCTGACTGGGTGTCACATGGCACCACCATATTTGTCCAAATATTAGCCACGTGTCCAATTCTGATTGGATCTGTCATCTACCCAGTCAACTGTTGCAGTGTTTCCACATGTCACTGCCACATCAACATCATTAATTTTGCTTTGGTGATGTCATGATGTCGTCAGCATTAACTTTTTGCCAGTTGACCTTTGACTTTTTAGTTGTTTGATAAAACGGTCAGAGTGCGATAACTCTCGCATACGGAGCCCATTTGAAAAAGTAAATATATGGCCGAAATAAGAGCGACGAGCCAGTCACAATGGAACTTGTTTCATTCAATTACAAGAACTTTACTGTTTTAGCATTTTTTGAGCCTGGGGAGCCTCTTGGATCATTCCTCCGCACTTTGGAAGCTTTTGGACCACCAAAAGTCTGCTTTTACTCAGGTAAGAAGTGAGAATACTACCTCCCCACTTGTCTGGTATCATCCATCCTTTCTGCTTGGAAAATAATCATCTGACTAATCACAAAAAACATGAAAATTGAGATAGCATTGTTTATCAAAGTAATCATTCCATCAATTGCACAATCATCTACATTCTTTGTCACAGTTAGCAGTCATACACCACTAAATAGCAACAAACTACTCAACAATACTAGACATACTAATGAGAATGAAACAACATGTTTCCCCTTTTGAACAGGAACAGTAGTCAAATTATGTAGATGAACCTCGTGATGTACCCCTGGTGACACTTCATGACTATCAGAAACATATTGAACCATCTCATGTTTAGCATCACTAACTTCTTGTTTTGTTACAGACATAAGTGTTGAACTTTTGCTTGCATTTACCATTCTTTTCAACTGCCCTGTAGCTGTAAAAGAACTGTCAGTTTTCATGCGATGAGCACGAACAGTGTACTCTTTCCCATCTTTCTTGAAGCAATATTTATTTTCCTCCCTGTAGAATATGGCTTTTCTATCATAAAGATATGGGCTTCCCAGTACAATTCCACATATGTCCAGTGGCACTATATCAAGCTCTACTTCATCAACATAATTAGAAGTGATTGCAAACTTGATTTTACATTGTTTGGTTACTTGCAAATTATTATCACCACATATCCATCCCAATGGATATGGTTTAGGATGTGACTTAGTTTCAAGTCCCAAGCTATTTACAACCTCTTCACTGATTAGATTGGCTTGTGATCCACTATCTACAAGAGTATCATTCCTTTTACACTCATCATTTACAACAACTGATCTATAAGAGCTAGTACTTGCAACAAAATTTATACCTTAGATTCCCATAGCTACAACTTGTGTCTCATCACCAGAATCTGATCCAAAATCCACTTGAACTGTTGCAGCTATGGTATTCTTCCTTCCTTAGTTGGCATACTTCTTTGGCTTCAAGTCAGGATGTAAGACCCAACAATGATCTTCATCATGGCCTACTTTCTTGAAATGCTTTCAAGTAGGCTTCTCCTTTCTAGATGTGGTTGTCTTCTTCTCTTTCTCTTTCCTTTTCCCTGGATCCTTTCTTTGCCAAGTATCTGTAGAAACACTATCACCAAAATTCCCTTTACTTGATTCAATGTGAATGGATTGTACACATACTTCATTAAAGTTAGAAGGATTTATCATAAGAATAGTGTGCTTGAGATAAGAATGTAAGCCACCAATATATTTTAGGAGTGTCTCTTGTGTATATAAAGGAATACCTAAATTTAATGCTTTCTTACGAAATATTTGAGTATATTCTTGTACACTTTGACCTTTATCTTTCCTTAAACTTCGTCAATTCATCATTTCTTGTTGCATGTATGCTAATGGATAAAATTGTTGATTCAATGCAATAACAAAATCATTCCAGGAAGAGATTGTTTTACCACTTTTCTTAAGATCATCTCTAGTTTTTCTTTCCCACCATATGAGAGTTGTGCCTCCCATTTTGAGACTTGCAAGTTGGATCTTTGTTTCATCATCAACAATCCTTTGTATCCTGCAATAGACTTCTAACTATCTCACCCAATTATCTAGTTTTTCTGCATCTAATTCACCATCATAAGTGGGTAATTGAAACTGAACATCTAACTTTAATAAAGGTATATCAAAAGAATGATGAGTTTTTTTAGGTTGCTTATCCTTGGAAGAATGTACACTTGTTTCACTTGTAGATGATGAAGATGAAGGAGAAGAAGGTTCGGAAGGTCCACCACCTCCAACTCCTCCTTCTGCTCTTACTAAAGATTCGCCTTCTTCAACCTTTGGATTCCCTTGTTGACCTCTTTCATGGTAAAGTTCCTCTACCATGGCTTTCATCAATTGAAATTCCTCAAAGAAATCATCCTCAGATGCATAAGGACCTATTTTTCTTGGTAAGGACATCTCTTTTTTATTAGGTCTCCTTTGAATCTCTGAATTAAGAGCCTCAAGTTGACCTTCTCCTCACTTGAGTTTTGCTCTGGTGAGCATTCAATGCTTGCAATTCTTGTCAAACCTTCAAAGACAAATGCTCTGATACCATAAACTTGATCCAAAAATGAAGGTATTACTGATAAATTGGAAGTTAGTTTAATGTACTTTATGCATCGGATCGATAAGAATGTGAAATACATAAACTTATTATCTTGTTTGTAGAATATCAAAAGTGACTTTTACTTGATGCTCATAAGTGAATAAAGAGATCAGTCATTAATAGCCATGATGCAAATTAAGATAAGAGAACAGCAAAGAAGAAAGAAAAATAGAGACAAGAACTTGTTAACGGAGTTCACCAATCGTTGGTTACGTCTCTGGGCCCGCTTCCAAGTGGAGGACCTCTTTATTGCTCTTTAAAATGCTCAAAGTTCTCTTACATAGGCTCTTTGTTGTTACATAACATGCTTCAGATCTATTGTGCAATACCTCCTTGCTCAGATTCATACATGCCTCATCAAAATCCTCTCACAAACATGACAAAAATGCATCTGAAAACATGAGAAAAGGCCAAAAATTACAAGCTGCTCCTTCAACTCCCTGCATCAAAAGTTGTCCTCAAAGCTTCAAAAATCCTAGTTTATATAGTTTTCAGGCTCAGATGAGGAAGCCCAACTTCCGTTGATGATATGGCCTCTTTCTGGGATCAAATCCCCCTCCAAATGGCCAAGATATCCTCAAAAAAACAATTTATGGTCATAATATCAGGCAAAATCATTTAAAATTACATTAACAAGGTAAAAACCCACTTTTAAACCTTAATATATGGGCTAAGCCCCCAAAGGATGGAAAGCACCCTCAATATACGGTCATATGAAATCCATATGGCCAAGGGCTAAGCATTGGCCCATAGTTGGCGCTAGCTCCTGGTAGTGGGGCGTATATCATGTGACCATCGGTCAAAACCAAACCTTTGCGCGCCTTTGAAGGGGATAGCCCCTGGTCTTGTGGGATCACACCCGGAACCATGGCTTAAAGCCCGGGCTAGTGGTTGTGTTGGATAGTTTGCGCCCTTGTTTGTATGCATTTTGAACAGAGACCACGGGCTGGGGCTTAGCCCCAGCACCCCCCTTTTTGTTCCATACAAAAACATTGCAATTTAAATACATTTAAATGTGTTTTCTATAACAAGAAACAAGTGGGCGCATTGGTGTTGGACCATTTTTTAGGGTGCTTGGGCTTGGTGGTGGTCATTTGTTAAAAACCCATGGACCCCAAACTTATTTTTGGAACTTACCATTCGACTATTGACTGGGTGTCACGTGGCTGCCCATGCCTGGGCCATGTGGCACCACCATATTTGTCTAAATAATAGCCATGTGTCTAATTCTTATTGGATCTGTCATCTACCTAGTCAACTGTTGCAATGTTGCCACATGTCACTACCACATCAACATCATTAATTTTGCTTTGGTGATGTCATGTTGACGTCAGCATTGACTTTTTGCCAGTTGACCTTTGACGTTTTAGTTATTTGAGAAAATGGTCAGAGCGATAACTCCTGCATACGGACCCTGTTTGAAAAAGTAAATATATGGTCAGAATCAGCACGACGAGCCGGTCACAATGGAATTTGTTTCATTCAATTCCAAGAACTTTCATTTTTGAGCATTTTCTAAGCCCGGGGAGCCTCCTTGATCAATACAAGGCCTTCTTTAATTTACACACATAATATGTGTTCTCTGACAACTGAAATCCTTCTGGTTGTTCAATGTAGAATTCTTTTTCAAGTTCCCCATTCAGAAAATATGATTTTACATCCATTTGATACACTTTAATGTTTTTGGAGCAAGCATAAGCTAAAAGCAATCGGATTGCTTCCATTCTGGCAACTGGGGAAAATGTCTCTTCAAAGTCAATTCCTTCAACTTGTGAATATACTTTACATACCAATCTAGATTTTTTCCTTGTAACATGTCCATCTTCATTCAATTTATTCTTGTATACCCACTTTGTGTTGATCACATTCTTATCCTTTGGTCTTGGAACCAATTTCCAACTATCATTTTTCTCTATTTGATCTAATTCTTCATCAATGGCCTTATTCCAAAATTAATCCTTGTTGGCCTCTTCAAAATAGGTTGGTTCAATCGTAGATGAGAGTGCTAGGTGTGTTTGTTCTGGTGAATGGATTATTCTTCTAGTCTCAACTCATGTGTCTTTGTTTCCGATAATTTGATCCGAAGGATGATTCTTCTATACTCATTTGCTAGGTGTCTTTGAAGGCACTTGTTGAACTTGCTCTTATGTTTGTGTCAGATCATATTCATCTTCCCCTTCTTCTTATGTTTCATCTTCTGCTTCTTCTTTGTAAAGTTGTTCCATTAATTCATTTTTTTCTTCCTTTAATTTTGGTCTACGTGTTTCATCAATTTTTACGTTGATGCTTTCCACAACTTTGTTCAATCTCAGGTTGTAACACTTGTATGATTTCCTTGTACTTGAGTAACCAACAAGTACTCCTTTGTCCACACGAGAGTCATATTTTCCCATTCTACCATCTTCTCTTTTGATGTAGCATTTGCTTCCAAAAACTCTGAAGTGTTTCATATTTATTGGTCTTCCTTTCCATAGCTCGTAGGGAGTTTTGTCAGTGTTGTTTCTGAGCATTACTCTATTTTGAATGTGAATTGTTGTATGCATTGCCTGTGTCCAAAATATATCTGTCAATTTGGAATCCATTAGCATTGTTCGGACCATTTCTTGTATTGTCATGTTCTTTCTTTCAACAACTGCATTCTGTTGAGGTGTCCTAGCAATGGAGAATTGTCTTTTTATTCCATGACTATTGTAGTAGTCCATAAATTCCTTTGAAGTGCACTCTCCTCCATTATCAGATCTCAAGCATTTGATTTTTGAATCCATTTCATTTTCAACCATTTCCTTGTAGACCTTGGAGTTTTCAAAAGCTTCTAACTTATTCTTGAGAAAGCAAACTGCAGTCATTCTTGTATAATCATCAACTAATAGCATAAAGTATTTCTCACCTTTTAAACCCTTTATTGTTGTTGGTCCAACTAGATCAGTATGCACAATTTCCAGTGATCTTGTCATTGAATATTCCTTTGATTTGAACCTGGTCTTTGTTTGCTTTCCTTGTTGACAATGCTTGCATAAAGTGTTGGTTGGTTTCGTGATCTGGGGCATTTCTCTAACTGCTTCTTTTTTGTTAACTTTGACAAGGTTATCAAAATGTATGTGACCCATTCTTCTATGCCATAGCCAACTTTCATCTTCCTTTCCTAGGCAACACTTTTCATTTCCAATTTCACTTAATACATATATGTTGCTTGAAGTTCTCGCAGTTGTTGCAATAAATTTTCCTGAACTTCTTTTCTTATCTTGCACTTTTGTGAATTGAAAGTAACTTTACAACCTTCATCACACATTTGAATCACACTTAGAAGATTATGTTTCATATCTTCTACTAGTAGAACATTTTATGCCTTGGTATTCTTGTTCCCAATTTTGACTGTGCCTTTTCCAATGATTTTAGTTGAATCATCATTTCCAAAGAAGGTTGATCCATCTCTTTCCTTTCTTAATGTAAGAAACCTGTCTCTATCATCTATCATGTGTTTTGAACAGCCACTGTCAACATATCAACCACGTTTCTTCTGCTTATCTTGTAGAGAGAGTGTGCATTCTTCATTGCTATATTGATTTTGCATTCTTATCCATGTCCTTTTCTGAGGTTCATGTCTGTGATTGTCGTTATTCTGTTGCGGTTCTCTAGGAGGGACTGTCATTCTGCAATATTTGGCCATGTGTCCAAAGTTGTTACATTTGTAACATTCCACTTTAGTGCTCAAAGATTCAAACCTATTGTAACTTCTTCTCTGTGTTTCACTAAGCCTTCTTGGATAACCCTTTTGTGTATGACTTTCAAAGTTGTTTATGTTCTTGTTGCTAGCTCTACAATTCATAGCTTTATGTCCAAAATTATTACATGCATAGCATAAACAAAAAAGATAGTTTGATAAATTTGAGTTGAAGATATTCTAAAAAGAGGTACTCTTATGAATTCTTCTTCTTCTTGAGGCCTATATGTCGGTTGTTGATTCTGAAATCTGAATCTTCTCGGTGGAGGAGTGTCCCTGTAATCTTCCTTGTAGATCTTTCTATCCCCTTTGATTGTTTCTGCATAGCTTTTTGAATATGTTTCTTGCTCTGTTATTTTGGAACTTGATCCATTTTCTATCTGATTGTATCCAAGTTCAGACTTGTCATGATGAGGTTTTTGACTGCTGATAATGTCATCCAAAACTTTTG
>JASDQU010101198.1:302039-321906 GCA_032191745.1 Picea mariana
CTTCTCTGTGTTTCACTAAGCCTTCTTGGATAACCCTTTTGTGTATGACTTTCAAAGTTGTTTATGTTCTTGTTGCTAGCTCTACAATTCATAGCTTTATGTCCAAAATTATTACATGCATAGCATAAACAAAAAAGATAGTTTGATAAATTTGAGTTGAAGATCTTCTAAAAAGAGGTACTCTTATGAATTCTTCTTCTTCTTGAGGCCTATATGTCGGTTGTTGATTCTGAAATCTGAATCTTCTCGGTGGAGGAGTGTCTCTGTAATCTTCCTTGTAGATCTTTCTATCCCCTTTGATTGTTTCTGCATAGCTTTTTGAATATGTTTCTTGCTCTGTTATTTTGGAACTTGATCCATTTTCTATCTGATTGTATCCAAGTTCAGACTTGTCATGATGAGGTTTTTGACTGCTGATAATGTCATCCAAAACTTTTGAGATGTTCTGCATATTTTTATTTTGAATATCCTTTCTTAATGTGACAATATTTGCTTCCAAATTTCCAATGATCCTGTCTTTTTCTTCTAGTTGTTCTTTGAGTGCTTCTTCAATACATTTATCTTCTTCCATTTGAACCTTCAAATTTGTGATCATTTGTTCTAGTTCTTGAGTGTCTTCTTTCTTGTCTATTTCCGCTTGTAGTTTCTTGTTTTTCTTCTTTTCTCTTCTGATAACTTCTATGGCACACAACAATTCTTCTCGGTAGTCAACTCCTTCCTCTTCGTATTCTTCTTCGGCTTCTTCATATTCTTCTTTTGCCTCTTCATATTCTTCTTCGGAGTCTTCTTTATCAGATTCTTCTACTGCCATGAATAGAACTCTCTCTGTCTCACTGTCACTGACTTCATCTTCATCTGATGATGAGATGTCTTCTTTGGTGCATAAGCTTTTCTTGAAAACTTTCTTTGTGGTTCTTTTGTCTTTATATGTTTGTTTTCTATTTGAGTAAACTTCATCATTTCTCTTTTTCTTATGAGGACATTTGTTAGCAAAATGACCAATACCATCACAATTAAAACAAATTAAAAGAATATTACCTCTATACCTGATGTTGGTTCCCTTGTTCAATTTTTTGACAATGTTGGCCACTTCTTCATCATCTCTCGAGACGTTGTTGTTGTTGCTATGTTCTTTTTCTTTTTTCTTTCCCTTTTGCTTTGACTTTTTGGATGCTTTGAAGACTGCTTCTTTTATATCTGGATTTTCCTGTTCAGTTCTCATTTCATATGCTGTGAAGATTCCATGTAATTCGTCCATGCTTATTGAGTTCAGATCTACTCTTTCTTCTACTGTTGATATCTTAGGGTCAAATCTCATAGGAAGAGATCTTAGTACCTTTTGAACAATTACAGATTCTTTGATTTATTCTCCCAATCTCATGATTGCATTTACTGTTTCATCGACTTGTAAAAAGTAAGCTTCAATATTCTCATCTTCTTTCATCTTTAGTTGTTCGAACTGACCTCTGTAAGTTTGAAGCTTTGTTGCTTTGACTTTTGAATCTCTTTCATAAATATTTTGAAGTTTTTCCCAAATCTCTTTAGCAGATTTACAATGTGCAACTTTGGTGAATATCAATTCTCCAAGACCATTCAAAAATGCATTTGTGGCTTTGGAATTATTTTGACCGAGTTTTATTGCTTTGTCATTTGTCGGCATAACTGTTGATGTTGTGTATCCATCTACAACTGATTGTTAAATTTCAAATCCTTGTGTCTGTATATATGTTTTCATCCTTATGCTCCAAAATTCATACTTTTGTCCATCAAAATTTGGTATTCCATTTGTATACATGTTGTTTCCCTCCATGATCTACCTTTCAGTGGTTAAATTGATTTCTGAAGGAACCTTAACCCAATTGTTGGATTACTGAGGGGGGGGTGAATTAGTAATAGAGCAATTTAATCCTTTTTCACCAAAAATAAAGTGTTATATCAGTGTAGCATTATCATCCAATAGTTACAGAGTAAATAACAATGAACAAATGAGCAATCACATACATACATAGTACACTAGTGGTTTTACGTGGAAACCTAAAGTGGGAGAAAACCACAGAATGTTTTTCTTTATATGTCTTGAAGAATTACATTCATTGGAAGCACCAACTTCCTTTGTTTTCCAACTGCAACTAGAAAGAGGCTCCAACCCCCTAGTTTTTCAAGTTACTACCTGAGGGAAGCTCCAACTCCCCAATTCTTTGGCTACAACCAGAAGAAGGCTACAACCCCCTATGTTCTTCGACTACATCCGGAGGGTGGCTACAACCACCTGTCTGTTGGAGGCAGGCCAAAGTGGAAAGAAAGACGATTTTGGGAAAGAAAGCATGCACAAGGAAAACGACAGCTAGAAGGAAGAATAGCATGCATGCATATAGGGAAGACCTAATGACATTAGGGTTAGGGTTTTGGTAATGTATTGCAAAGGATAAAGAGCCATAAACGTATAAATATAGATACTTAGGTATCCTAAGGGGTTCGGATATATAGTTAGGTGTTGGCACAAGGGTAGACCCAGGGTTCAACGCTTTAGAAACACACCAACAAAACCCTAACTATCGGCCCTTTCGGCGACACCTGCAAAGCAGATGAAGTCTCGCCCGAGGTAGAGGCAGGGAGGTTGCAAGACTCGGATGTCTGCAACCTAGCTGGGACACAGATCTGTGATTACAATACCTTAACAGAGCACTTAACAGTTAACATTCATTAGCATTTAACCCTTATTTACATCGCAAATTCAAACCCTAATTACATAACAGCGCAGTATTCAACAAGATTGTTATAACCCTAAATTGCACTATCCCTGCTTACCTAGCATCAGGCCTACTCATTGCCTTTATTTGCCAAAGCCATGCTGAACAAACTCTTCAAAAAACCTCCTAAACCAAGTAATCTGTGCCCTAACCGAGCACTGGGCGCGTTGGAATGTTGGCAGGCCTTCTGCAGCACGTGTGTGAACGCTGGTTGGCCCACTACAGCCCGCGTTTACCTAAAAAAGCAAAAAATCAGGAAAGTTTCCGCCGGGACGAAGAGCTTTTTGTCAGTTAACTGGAACTCCCAGCCATGCATGGCCGAGAGTTCGCCTAAAACCCTAGCTCCTTCTAGCCTATAAAAGAAGGGGTAGGGGTACTATTCAAAAGAGGAAAAATCATAGCAAAGAAACTCTGCCAAATTGCCAAGTCCGTTTTGTCCCAACCCTTTAGCCTTGCCTCAAGCTTTAGGAGGAATTCAAGCACATGCAGTTGGAGGACAAAAGAAGAGGAGGAGCCCAAGATCAGGATCGAGGAACGGTGGCCGGTCTCTAAAATCATTGTAAGTTGATTCATATTGAGATTAATGAAAAAGATGTTTTTCCCGTCCCGAACACATGAGTCTCATCTATGTTATTTGATTTATGTTTTATCTCTAACCCTCTAGTAGATCAGTAGCATGCATGCGTAGTTTTGTCTTGATTGCAGGAAGCTTTGTGGAAGGAGCAGCAGTAGCAAGGAGATAACAACTCAACGGAGGATCTACTTCAACCGTCGATAAAAAGGTTAGTTTATTCTTCCCGTGTTTGCCTGAGAAAAGGGGTTATAGGTTTGGGTAGGAGGTTAAAAGTTATTCTTGAAGGGTCATGATCTGCATGCAAGTTTAAAGCCCTAGCTTGCTAGTTCGTAGGGTAGGAAAACCCCACAACAAAGATCTAACACTTCCAAGAACTTGGCAGATAGGAACAGATCAGATCTAGCATTCATTCACATCACTAAGCACTAAGCTACTATATTAGATGCATCTAACATACACAAAGATAACAACATTAGGCATAAATCACATCAATCACACAAGGCCACCATAATACGGGATATGCATGGTTCACCCCCATCGCGAGGCTACGTCCACCAACTCTTATTCTTCTTTATTATCTTTTGTCAATCGTATTACATGCACAGAGCCCAAAAACTCCACTCTGCATAGGACAGGAGATCTTTTTGCACCTCACCAGATCCTCCTTCCCCAAGTTAGGTCATAGCACAAAGCCTTCTTACACAATCTACACACCAGTTTCTTACAATCACTTGCACTTATCTCTGCAAGTCCTAACACATAGCATGCACAAAGCCTCTAGCTCCACACTAAGCCACAAATATTCACTACTACTTCACTTAGCACACTGGTTGCTTCTTACATCGCCTAGCTATCTATTTATACATTACAAAATGGGCCTAAACATGGGTAAACCCATGGGCCGACATCCCATACATGTTACATAAACACTAAACCCAAAAAATCCCACAAAAAGGGGGCGATATCCCGTGATCTCCGCTTTGCCTTGTGCTCTATCTTCGACCAGCTTGTCGAAGTCCCAAAATCGGTCAAACGTGACCCAAGTTCTCCAAAACTTGGTCAAGGGCCAAGAGGCCCCCAACACTCACCTGTAACTCGTCCTGAGTCACTCTGATCTAGGTAAATCTGCCTCGAAGGCCTGATCTTAGGGCGAGCTGCTTTGACCTGCTACTTAGGCAGAGCCTTCTGCTCGATGAACTCCTGAATGACCTTCTCGGTGACAGGTCCTTCCAATCGTTGTTCAACTAAGGTGACTAGTTGTGCACCTTGTCCTTCAATCTCCTCAAAAACTATGTAGGCTTCATCCCACACTGGCTGGAGTCTTTGGGTTACTTCCATGACCTTGTTCTGAATGGCATGGGCCTATTGTTGAACCATGCATTGTTCCTGGGATATTTTCATCCTTTCGATTGGTGATAGTAGCTTCAACTGCACTTGCACTATTGTTGCTTGTTGTTTTTCCTCCTAGAGCTGTGACTCCAGTGTCCCGAGCTCAGGGTCCTCTACAAGGCACTCATAGATCTGCGCACTTCAACTACTGAGTTGTTTGCATTCCAAGGCTAATGCCTTGGTTCTCTCAACTGCACTCCTCATGGTTTCTTCTCTTATATCTTTCACTTCTTGCGGAGTGCTTGGCACTGTCTATAATTTCAATTCTATTATTCTTTGTTGGAGTTGTTGAATGGCTTCGGAAAACCTTTCCACTTGATTCTCCATTGGGTCTTCTTCCATCTACTCTAAGCTCGTCACAGAGTGAAGTTCTCTAGTGATTGCTTCTTTAACTCCAATATGCTCTGCGAGAAGCTTTTCTTTCTCCCTTTGGATCTGCGCTCTATCCTCTGTAAACTTCGCCTAGAAGTCGTCTTTTTCTTGTTGCGCAACCTGGCGTTTTTCTATGGCTTCCTCTTTTGCTTGCTTCAGGGCCTCTGTGGCATGTTCCTTTTCCTCCTGGACACGATGAAGGAGAGCCTCCATCACATCTGCTATCCTGCGTAGCTGGGCAGGCTCATCTCCTACTTCTATGTTCCCTGCTGACAACGACACAGTAGGCACTGCGCAGCTTGAATGGAGAGCCCGATGTATTCCTTTAAGATCTGCTTCAATGCGATCATACATGGCTTCTTGTTTTTCTTCATTGCACTATAAAATATCTTTTGATGTATCTAATATGNATGAGGTCGATGTCATCCATCATGAGCACAGTCTATAGCTTGGGCTTACTAGCTTTTGACTTCTTTTGCGATGTAGGTTTCATTGGGGAAACCTTTCTTTTCTTTGACATCTCTGCCTCTTCAAGGGGGTTCCTAGGTGGTGTTATTTCACCCTGCTTATGCTTGTCTTCTTCCTCTTCTTTCTCTTATTTATCCACTTCTTCATCTTCTCCTCTGCTAGGTGAATCTGATGCAGTCTCTTCTGATGTGTTGTTTATTTCATGTACATCTTCCTTCTTTTTCTTCCTGCTACTGCTTGGTGCATCATACTCTTCACGAGTGACCACGGGAATTCCAATTAGGTCGGGGTTGAAGAGTTCTTCCTAGTCGACTAGTATAAGGAGCTTTGCAGGCCATTCCTTAGTAATTTCTTCCAGGTCCTCCTATGTGAGCTTGTAGTAGGATTGAAGCTCTTCTTTATGTTCATCTCCACGTACAGTGATATAAATAAAATGTCTATCTGCGTGGAACTTCATAATTGGCTTGAACCTGTCCAGGGTGTTCGTCATCATACGAGGGAAAGACTCAATAGCCCTCTTCAACTACAGGTAATAGGTGTGGAAAACCGTGTTTGACTATCATTGTTTGGCTATGTCACTTGAATACCAGCACAGGTGGCGAGGTCTCAATAATCACGATGCGGTAATAATCAGCTCGAATAATCACAATTGGCAAAATTTTCCACGGTGTAATGCTCATTGGGATAAATAGACAACATCATAATGGATCCCTCCAATGGGTAGGAATGTCTTAATCAATGCAATTTCATCCATTGTGATGCAGTCCCAACAGTCCAATGGTGAACGTTCCAGCAATAACTGTGTTTCTAGCCATTCTGGAGCATCGTTCTAATGATCGGGACGCCTCCAACGGTCATATTTCTTCATCATGGCAAAGTGCCACTTTACATTGTTCTGATATCCCAGCAAAGTTCTAGTTCTGCAAACCTTCTTTCAGCGAAGTCCTCTCTGGTACTTCTTGCAATTTTTCTAGCTTTGTTTTCTTCTTGCTGAGCTTTCTAGCTTTCTTTCCTATGATTTGAGTTACTGGTTTCTTTTTTCCATTATTGTTCTTATCTCCTCTTGGCATAGGAACTTCGCACTGATGAGGTTCTTTTGAAGGGTTTGAGAGTAATACTTCTTCTTTTTCTCGAGTAAGTGCTCTACTCTCTTGCATGGATGATTTTCTTAAGATTTCCTGCGTTCGTTCAACTTTAAAAACAATGTCTCTGGCTCTTAGTTGCTTCGACTTGTCCTCCAAATCTTTTATTAAGCGTGTTATTCTCCTAGCCATGAAATCTCTTAGTTATTTTTTTTTCTTTTCTAGAGTTTCCTCTTGTTCCCTTTGGATCTGATCTTTCTCAACCCAAGTTTTTCCTAGAAAAATAGCAAATGGGGCGTTGTTCTCAACAAACTTAATGACCTCAAATTATTCTTATGTTGAAGTGCCATGAGCACTCATATCTATCTAGGTAAGTCTTCCACATAGGGTTAGCATCTTCCCTTTAAACAATCCTATTCCTCCCAGTGAAGGAACCATAGCAGGTTTTCCCAAAATTTTCCAAGTTCTTTCTGTCATGATATTCACCTGTGTTCCCTCATCCAGGACACAGTCTATGTCGAAGTCTCCTATTCTTGTTTCTATGTACTCTTTCTCTTTTAAGATCTTTGAAAAATTGGTGTCTTTGTGATCATTCAATGTTTCTTTCATCTGCAATAATATAGCCACTTGTTCTTTCTAGTTCTTGGACATATTCTTAGTCTCTTATCCTTCACCGTGGTTTTCTTATCTCATATTCATCTTTTCAACTTTAGCAATCATTCTAGGGAAATCCAAAACTTCATGTCTAGTAGCTTTAAAACAAAGGAAAATAGGACCTCTACCAGGGCATTCCTTTGCAAGATGTCCCAGTCTCCTACAACTATAACAAAGAGTCAATCATCTCTTTCTCTTGAACGATCCCCAACCTTTCCTATACTGCGCACTGAGATCACAATGGTGGGTCTGCAAAAAATTATTTCTAGGATCTTGCATCCACTTGTTAGTCCAACAATTCTTTCTATGCATAGGAATAACATATCTTTCATTATTTCTATCAGATCTATTCATATCAAATCTTATTTCTTCTAGTTGTACCCTAGTTTTCAGACTAGGACCAATCTATTAAACATACCTAGATCCATTCTTTTGAAATCAAAAATTTCACATATCTTACCTTTATCAAAGCACAAAGCTTCAAGATCTTACCTCTTTTCTTTAGATCAGACTTCTCTTCTTAGCACAGAGCTTCACAAGTCAAGTAGAATACTGTACACTGGGGCAGTATATCTACACACAGAGCTTTCTCTTTTCTTCAGTTCCCAACAATCACAGTTTCAGGTCCCGGCAACAGAACCATTTGTTGGCATAGGGGTAGACCCAGGTCCAACGCTTCAGCAACGCACCAACAAAACCGTAACTACCGGCCCTTTTGGAAACACCTGCAAAGAAGATGAAGTCTCACCCGAGGTAGAGGCAGGGGGGTTGCAGGACTCAGATGTCTGCAACCTAGCTGGGACATAGATCTTTGATTACAATACCTTAACAGATCACTTACCAGTTAACATTCATTATCATTTAACCCTTATTTACATCACAGATTCAAACCCTAATTAAAGAATAGTGCAGTATTCAACAAGATCTAACACTTCCAAGCACTTATCACATAGGAACAGATCAGATCTAGCATTCATTCACATCACTAATCGCTAAGCTACTATATCAGATGCATCTAACATACATAAAGATAACAACATTAGGCATAAATCACATCAATCACACAAGGCCACCATAACACAGGATATACGTGGTTCACCCCCAGCGCGGGGCTACGTCCATGAACTCTTCTTCTTGTTTATTATCTTTTGTCAATATTCTTACATGCACAGAGCCCAAAAACCCCACTCCACATAGGACGGGAGATCTACACGCACCTCGCCAAATCCTCCTTCCCCGAGTTAGGTCACAACACAAAGCCTTCTTTCACTGTCTCCACACCAACTTCTTACAATCACGTGCACTTATCTTTGCAAGTCCTAACACATAGCATGCACAAAGCCTCTAGCTCCGCACTAATCCACAAATATTCACTACTACTTCACTTAGCACACTAGCCCCTTCTTACATCGCCTAGATATCTATTTATACATTACAAAATGGACCTAAACATGGGTAAACCCATGGGCTGACATCCCATACCCATTACATAAACCCTAAACCCAAAAATCCCGCCAAAAGGGGCGAGATCCTGCAATCTCTACTTCACTTGGTGCTTTGTCTTCGACCAACCTGTCGAAGTCCCAAAATCAGTCAAACGTGACATAAGTTCTCCAAAACTTGGTCAAGGGCCAACATTAGGTATCATAAGGGGGGATTTTCTAGAGATAAGTTGTTATTATAGAGAGAGCTATTGTAGTGAACCGATATGTAATATTTTGTTGTATGATCTATTTTGGTAAGTTGTTGAGCTAGAGAGGACGAAGGAGGGTAGATCTTGATGGGTAGATTGCATGTTGAGGAGCCTGGTGCGATCTAGTTTGCCTCATATATATCTTACCCAACGGGGAAGATCTGTAAGCGTGTGGCACTGTGGTGACAAAATGACTATAATAAAAGAGCTGAGAGCCAAATCTTTGTGGACGTAGCCTAGGAGGGGGTGAACCACGGTAACATCTGTGTTATGAGATTGAATGCATGTGTGTCTTTATTGCTTTTAAGTGAATATTGCTATATTGAATAAATGAGTGTTATATTTCATGTTTATTCGCATTCGACAGTATATTGGGTTTACAGGTTATAATAGTGGTTCAATATACAATTCTCATATCTCGCACTCAATCCTAGGCTGTAAACACATGAGTATTACTGCCACCCATTAAATCTATCTCGAGTGAGACTGCGTATTGCACTCTATGCATTGTGTTTCCTTTTGGTTTACCAGTAGGGTCGATAGTTTTAGAGGCTTTGTTGGAAACACGAACAGACATGAACCTCGGGTCACTCAGTACAAACTCAGAAAGAATAGAATAGTAACAAACAAATGTTTCCATTGTCGTTGGTAGGAACAGGAGAGGATTGAGTAGATGAGATAGGTTGAGAAAAAGAAGAGTAAAGAAAAGAAAAAACCAATGAGCTACTAGAAGGAGATGTTGAGACCGTGGAATCCCACAAAAGAAGAGATCGAAGGCTGGTTAAGAACTAAAGAGGTGGAGTTTGCACAGAAAGACAACAGAAACCCTAGAATAACACCCCACAAATATCTTGAGAAATATGTGTTTATTGATCTGCATGAAGTCTTTTTCTGTGATTTCCCACACTTATTGTAGGAGTGGATACTAAGGTTGAAGGATAACCACGCAAAAAACCGGATCCGACAGTTAGAGTGGACTCCAGTACAAATTGAGAAGCTACAGCAGGTGAACAACAAATTCACCCGCACTATAGATTTTTGGCTTGACAGTATTGTGGCAAGTTTTGTAACAGAGTTTGTAGTTGACACGGCGAAGTCATACAGCATAGCTAAGCAAGATTTTTTACACAGACCTCGAGGAAGGTACATTCGATCGATCTATACATCTATTAAGATATTGTTATATAACAAAGGTGTAATGACAATGGAGTCAGACAGCTAAACTTCCATGCGTGCATGGGGGAAGGGGGGAAGCACTGACGGAAAGAGGAGAAATAGAAGGAGGAAAGGATAAGGGAAAGGGAAAGGAGGAGGAACCCTTGGACCCAATCATGATGGATGATGACCAGATCAAGCAGATCATGGCGATAGTTGGAAAGACTCGCAGTGAAGTACCCTACCAATACAAGGTGAATACCAAGAAGAGATTCGTAGCCGCGAGGGAAGGCTTAGTGAGTGATGAAGAAGAGGTAGAGGATCTTCGAGCTGTGGAGCAGATTTTGAAAATCTTCCACGCAACATATGAGAGGAAAATGAGAGGTCCAAGAATGAGAAGAGAAGGCAGAAATCCTATCCATATTAATGTCAGTGTAGAACTCATAAACCCATGTGCGACTAATACACCAAAGAGAACACCACCATTTAGACAACCAAAGTTTAGAAGCAGTCAGACAGTAGGAAGTACATCTACACTAGGAACAAAAACTGGAGGAGCCAGTTCAGAGAACACTAGTCAATTATCTACAGTGCACGGAGGTAGTAGTTCGACATTCAATATGGTAGGATACGACCCTACCATCAAGTTACCAGAATTTAAAGGAGAAGCATCAGAGGACCCAGAAAAACATTTATTCATCTGTGAGAAGATTTGGGAAGAAAAATAGATCACAGACGAAGACAATAAATTGGAACCGCTAGCGATTACACTAAGGGATAACGTACTAGATTGGTATATGAGTTTAACTACAAACAATCCACCAGGGACAACTAGAACAATTGCAAATATCAAGAAGTTGCTAATAAACGAATTCCAAAAGCCAAGTTTAGAGGATCAATACATGAACGAGATGATCGAAATTAGACAGAAACTGGGAGAATCAGTATGGGAAAATGACCATAGATTCAAGCGATTGAAGGGAAATTTGAAATATCTCATGACTGATATGCAGCATAGGCACATGTTCGTCAATTCACTGCTACCACACTTAAAATATCCATTGCAACAACAAATGTTTCAAACGCAAGGCAGAGGCTCTACAGACAACTCTGCAACTAAAAGAAAATCAGTATCAGTAGACGGACCCAGCTATCGAAGAACTGAATGAGGATTTAAAGAACTTAACGTTTCAGCTAAACTAGAATAAGAGTAAGGACAAATGAGAAGTTGTTTGGTGCACTACATGCAGGATGGCAGGACACCACAAGAACGAATGTCTGACATTCGCATAGTATATGGTAGCAGGAATTTGAAATCCTTTACCAATAGGAAGACTATGGTGCGAAATCTACAAGAAACTGGGTCACAATCCTTATCACTGCATGATGATGTAGAAATACCAGACAGTCCCAAAGAGTTCATATTGCAACTTTTGTAAGTCAGTGGGCCACAATGAAAAATATTGTAGAACCATGGAGTTGATGCAAGAAAGGACATTAGATGCACATAGAGTACAGGTAGAAATAAAGACTGGGCAAGCCACACCACTATTTAATCAAGTTCCAGCTTCATACAACACTGCGCAGCAATCATATAATAATGTGCAACCGCAGTACAACACAGCACATCCTTGGTACAATATCGCGCAGTACAATCAGGCACCTTAGTATAATGCGTCGAGAGGAGATCGAGAAGGCTACAAAGGTGGAGGATGAGTGAGAGGAGGTTTTGGATGAGGCAGATGACCAGTGGTATGTCACAATTGTCAACAACCAGGACATTATGCAAGAGAATGTCCGCTTCCACCAGTAACTTGTATGTATTTTCACACATCGTACCATGATATAGAGAAATGTCCAACACTATTAGTAAAAATCTAGGAAAAGAGGAACCAGAACAACTAGAATGTTCAGTGGATTTCAGTCGAAGCAAGGGATGAAGGATGGAACATCAATATAGTTACTTGTGGAGGAGTGAAAATAGGGAACAACACAGTCCGATAAGAGCCAGCACAAAACCAGTGGATGAAGAAGAACATCGAACCAAGGAAACAGTTCAACGTGCAGAATGAGAAGGCGATATTTAAGGAAGACATGGTGTTGACTTCAACCATGCAACAAAGTAATGAAGCACCAAAGTATGAGATGCCTCTAGTATTGGATCATACCAATGAAATGCAACACATGGGACAAGTAAGTACAATCAAAGGCTTTTTGCCATCATTTGTAAAAGTATTGAATGATCCATCATCTGTCAAAATATTGAAAAACATATTAGAAAAATGTAGCATCGAGATGGAAGGAAAACTAGAACCGAAAATAGTCAATCACCTACATACAAGAAGAAGAACCAGTATGGAGTTAAGACTGAATGCCAACATCAGATATTTCAACATGAGAGATATCATACTGGATTTAGGATCTGAAGTTAATGTATTACCAAAGAAGACATGGAAATGCATGGGAAATCCTACATTAGGTTACTCACCTATTCAACTAAAATTATCAAACCAACGCAGAGTCTTACCAATCAATAGACTGAAAGGAGTAACAGTATACCTAGATGGAGTGTGCACTAAAGCAGATTTTGAAGTGATTGAAGTAGTGGACGGCACAACACCATATCCAGCATTGCTTGGTTTAGATTGGGCGTTTGACAACCAGACCATAATCAATCTAAAGACAAGAAATATGACATTTGAGTTAGGAGAATACAAGGTCATCGCTCCATTAGACCCATCAGAAGGGGAAAGGTTTGTAGAAACTACATGCTTAGACTTAGAGAAAATCAACGAGTTGTACAGAACAACTGTAGAGGATGACTATTACGTAAAACCAACTGTAGATGGGATACTCAATTGGCAGAGCATTACTTCATGTGCAACAGACTCAGACACCGGTCTAGAAAACTGGAAACAAAGGCTACACGAAGCGTCCATGAGAATATGTGCACGAATAGACCGTGTAGTAAGATGGGTAGGCACGGAGATAAGGGAACCACCCAGTTTCCACTGAATAAATGATTTGGAAACATTCTTGGCATTGTATGAAGATGAAATCTTGGAGAATCAAATATTGTAGCACTTGATATAGCACTCAAGGCCACACCTGCAAGATGGTGGGGCGCACACAAAGAGACCATCACAGATTGGTACCAAAGAAAGCAGTTACTGTGCATCAGGTTCGACACAGAACAAAAAGACAACAAGCAGCAGCAGAAGTATGATGGAAAAGGGGCACCAATGGAACACTTCGAGGAGTGTAGAACATTGTGAAAAATTACACCCCCAAAGGAATGGCCTCATCATTTTATACACACCCTAGAGGGCATACCAGCGAACTGGTATACAGACCGGGAATTGCACAAAGGAACTGCGACCTGGACAACATTGCAATAGAATTTTACAGTCACTTTCTCATTTGAGCATGAGAACCCCAACATAGATGCCACTCTTAAATAGATAAAAGGAGTGGTATTCATCAAAGAACCAGAAGTAAAACTTATCACAGAAGAACAACATCGAAACAAATGGATGTTACGATGTGCAAGGGGAAGCACGAAATGAAGACGATCTGTGCGATATTCAAATTGAAGAAGTAGAAGGCAAAAGAGAAGTGGAGGGACCACCTATAGAATTAGGAGTTATTGTCGCACCGATCAAGATAAAGAAAGTCCACATAGGGAAAGTTGAGAACCCCAAAATGGCCAACATTGGAGATTATTGGGATGAGAAAACAATGGAAAGTATAACAGAGTTATTACGCGAGTACATCGACTTGTTTCCTACAACATTTACAAAGATGAAGGGTATAGTCGGAGAGATAGGAGAAATGAAGATACCACTCAGACCTTAAGTGAGACCGATCAGACAGTGACCATACAGATTGAACCCAGTATATAAGCAGAAAGTCAAAGCTGAGATCGACAGGATGCTCGAAGCCAGAATCATAGAACTGGTCGAAGAATCAGAATGGATAAGCTCGATGGTAGTTCAAGACAAAAAACAAGGAGGGATAAGGATATGCGTCGACTTGAGGAAGTTGAACGATGCATGCCTACATGACCCGTTCCCTACACCTTTCACGGATGAAGTGTTAGAAAACGTAGGTGGACATGAAGCTTACTCATTCATTGATGGATTCTCAGGCTACCATCAGATTAAGATAGCACAGGAAGACAGATACAAGACCACATTTGCGATGGAATGGGGATCCTACCAGTAAACAGTCATGTCATTTGGACTGAAGAATGCACCAGCAATATTTTCCAGAGTAGTCATTGTCGCGTTTAAGGAATTCATCCACCAGTTTCTCGAAGTATACATGGACGATTGGACAATCTATAGTTTGTTGAAAGACCATGTATAATTCTTACAACTGATGTTAGATATATGTAGGCAGTGCCAAATATCATTGAACATAAAGAAATGCATATTTGGAACACCGTTTGGGATACTATTGGGCCATATAGTATGCAAACAAGGTTTACTAGTAGATCCTGCAAAGATTGCAATAATTATTAACTTTCCACCACCTAAAATAGTCTGTCAGTTAAAGGTGACGTTGGGACACATAGAATACTACAGGAAATTCATCAAAGGATACACGCAGATTATTGCGCCAATGGAAAAATTGTTAAGAAAAGATACAAATTTTCAGTGGAATGACAAGTGTCAACACGATCTAGATACCCTAAAGGAAAATATGGTCACTGCGCCAATATTAGTATTTCCAAACTGGGAGAAGACATTCCACGTGCATGTAGATGCATCAACTATAGCACTTGGAGCTATCTTGGCATTGCTAGAAGAGAAGGATTTGGATCACCCCATAGCCTTTGCAAGCAGAAAGTTGTCAAAATCAGAACAGAACTATAACACTACAGAAAGGGAAGGCCTAGCTATGGTCTACGCACTGTAAAAGTTAATACACTACTTATTGGGAAAACACTTTAATATGTTCACAGATCACTCAGCCCTAAAATACCTAGTCAAAAAGCCAGTGTTGGGGGGGAGAATATGTCGATGGTTACTGCTATTTCAAGAATTTGACTTTGAATTAATAGTCAAACTAGGAAAATTGAATTCAGGAACTGACCACCTATCAAGAGTCACAAATGGAGAAGAACCTATGAATTTAGAAGACAACTTCTTGGATGCACAGTTATTCTCAGTCCAGATCATTGATGAATACTTCGCAGATATCATTCAATACTTGAGCATACGTACTACACTATAGGAATACAACACTGCGTAGAAGAAAAACCTAGTAGTCCTGGCTGCAAACTATCAACTGATCCCAGGACACTTATACAAAATGGGTGCAGATAGCATATTGCGAAGATATGTGTTAGAACACGAAACACCAAGAGTTTTAGCAGAAGCTCGTGAGGGAATAACAGGAGGGAATTATGTAGGAAAAGCTACCATGTAGAAGGTATTGCGTGTAGGACTATGGTGGTCGACCATTCACCAAGACTTGAAGGAGTACTTCCAGAGATGTGACGTCTATCAAAGGATAGGAAAACCCAATAAAAGGGACAAAATGCCATTACGACCACATGTAACCTTGTAGGTGTTCAATAAGTGGGCAATAGACTTTGTGGGACCAATCAAAACACCAACAAAAAGAACAGGAGCTAGGTACATTATCACCATGATGGAGTACCTAGCAAGATGGATGGAAGCCGCACCAGTGAAGGATTGCAGCGCAGAAACAGCAGCACACTTCCTATTTGAACAAGTAATCACTCGATTTGGGTGCCCAAGAGTTTTGATGAACCACCAAGGCACGCACTTGATAAACAACACCATGAGTGATATGACTTAAGAGTTTGAAGTCCATCATCAGAAGAGCACACGATATCACCCACAGGAAAATGGCACAGTAGAAGCATTTAACAAAATCTTGGAGAATGCATTGAAAAAGATCTGTAACGTCAACAAGGACGACAGGGACCTCAAAGTACAAGCAGTATTATGGCCCTACAGGACTACATGAAAAAATCTGACAGGGCACGCGCCATTTAAACTGGTCTATGGCCAAGAAGCAGTGGTGCCATTAGAATTTTTAGTACCAAGCTTACGTGTAGCAGCAATCACACAGATTTTTTGGGTATATGTTATATTCTTTGCATGTGTGTGTGTGGACGCATCAAAATCGACAACTATGTCCGATGATCCCTTTAGTAGTGCTCCTTGTGTCATGTCCATTAGGAGCTTCCTAGAGGGGTCCCAAGGGGGGTCAGGTATGGCCCTCCCTGGTTACGCACAACATTCAAGGCAGCGCCCCGAAAAAAAATTTTGGGTTGTTTTTGCTATTTTTAGCGGTTTTCTAAATTAATCCCGGATTAAGGGATTAGGGTTTTGGTATCTATGGAATACCTAAAAACATTGTATATATTGTATGGTGAATGGTGAAATTAATATAATGAATAGTTGAAAGGTTTTCCCAGGTTGAGGGTTTCTGGTATAAATCTCTGTGTACTATGTGTATGAGCCATTGATTAATTTTTGTTTTGCTTAAGAATCTATATGCAATGCTTTACTTCACAGGTTTAAAACTTACATGTGGTATCAGAGCTCTTTTTTGGCTTCAGAGGGACGCCTTTGTTGCTGAGGGTTTTGATTGATCTTGATAGATCAAGTTTATCTTGGGTCTGTGATAAACCTGGGTTTACTGGGAGCTTTTGCAGTGGTTATTCGAGTGTAGAAAGAGGAATGGCGAGCTCTTCTAGAATCGAAATAGAGAAGTTCAACGGTAAAAAATTTGAGCTATGGAAGTTGAATATGGAGGACCTTCTTGTAGACAAAGAACAATGGATAGTTGTGGATCCTGGTACACAGCCTACTGGTACGCAGCCTACTGGAACACACACTACTGGTACACAACCTACTAGTACACAAACTACTAGTACACCACCTATTGGTATGTCGAAGGAAGATTGGGAGAAATTAGACATAAGAGCAAGGAGTATTATTCGACTCTGCTTGGCAGATTCGGTGTTGTTGAATGTCTCGGGAGAATCTACAACCAAGAAACTATGGGATAAGTTAGGGAATTTGTATCAATCAAAGTCCCTGGTAAACAAGTTGTTTCTTTGAAAGAAGATGTATCATCTTACGATGGAAGATGGAGATTATGTGATAGAACATTTAAATGCCTTTAATACTCTGGTAAGTCAATTTGTATATGTTAATATTACGATTGCAAAAGAAGATAAGTGTATTACTTTGTTATGTTTTTTTCCAGACTCTTGGGATAATCTGGTTGTAGCAATTGGTATTACCACTCAATATACATTGAAGTATGAGGATGTAGTTTCATCCTTGTTATCTGAAGAGATGAGGCGGAAAGGCATGGATGGTCATAGCATAGATGCTTTATTTGTAAGAGGTCATACCCAAGACAAGAATCTTGTTAAGTCTTCGGGGGGAAGATCTAAATCTACAGGTAGATCTAAGTCTCTAGGAAAATATTTGAGGAAATGTTGGAAGTGTGGTAAAACAGGGCATTATAAGAAATATTACAAGTCTAAGAAGGTTGATAAACGAAAGGGATCTGATAGTACCTCTTCCACATAGGAAAAAACCTCCACTGAAGAAGGAGGTGATGTTTACCTGGCATCTACAAGTACACATGCAGACCATGATGTATGGTTGATCGACTCAGGTGCATCATACCATATGACTCCTCACAAGGAGTGGTTCTCTGAATATGAAAAATATGATGGTGGTGATGTATTCCTACAAGATGACTCGACAGCCAGAATCATGGGACGTGGAAGGGTTAAGTTGTTGCTAAAATATGGAAGTATTAGAACTCTCCCTGGGGTTCTACATATTCCAAAACTAGCCAGGAGCCTAATATCTGTAAGCAAGTTGGATGATGTAGGAGTGGATATTGTATTGGGAAAGGACACTTGCAAGATGGTACGAGGGGCAATGGTGTTGATGAGGGGAGTTCGGTGTGGAACTCTGTACAATTTGTTGGGAAGCACTTATACTAATGGGTGTAATAGTTCTATTGTCCCTGAGCAGAGAGATGAAGGAGAAAAGACCAATATTGTCCCTGAAAATAAGACCATGTTGTGGCATCAAAGACTAGGGCATATTGGAGAAAAGGGCCTTCGAACACTACATGGTAAAGGTATGGTTGAAGGTATGTCTAATTGCACTATGGATTTTGATTTCTTTTAACATTGCATATATGGTAAACAGAATCGAGTAATATTTCCATCTGGTGCTACAAGAGCAAAGGGGATCTTAGAGTGGATACACAGTGATGTGTTTGGACCTGTTCATATTCCATCCATAGGTAAATCTATGTATTATGTTTCATTCATAGATGATTTCTCAAGGAACACATGGATTTATTTTCTTAGAAAGAAATCTGAGGTATTTGATAAATTTAAAGATTTTAAGGCTCTAGTAGAAAATCAGACAGAGCAGAAAATAAAGGTATTGAGAACATATAATGGTGAAGAATTTTGCAGAAATGAATTCAAAGAATTTTGTAAGAAGTGTGGTATAGCAAGGCATAAGACTACTCCATACACTCCTCAGCAAAATGGAGTTGTATAAAGGATGAACACGACACTAATGGAAAAAGCAAGGAGCATGCTCAGCGGTGTCGAGGTAGGACAGGAATTATGGGTAGAGGCAGTGGGTACAGCATGTTACCTGGTTAATCAATCACCTTCATCAGCGTTGGATGAAAAAATTCCACACGAGGTATGGTATGGAAAGAAACCCTCCCTTCAACATCTTAGAGTGTTTGGTTGTGATGCTTATGTACATGTTCCAAAGGAAAATAGGAGTAAGCTGGATAAAAAGGCTGAAAAAGTGTATCTTTATTGGTTATAAAGATGGTGTGAAATGTTATAAGCTTTGGAACCAAGAAACCAAGAAGATTGTTTATAGTCGAGATGTTATTTTCAAAGAGGTAAAAGATGTGTCCAAATAGAAATTCCTACCAACGCAAGACGAACCTGAGAAAATAGAGATTGAGTTGGATGATGCAAAATCTAAGTCATGTGAAGAAGAGGAAGCAGAAAAAGAAAAAGAAGAAGAACCTCATACCCCAGTATTGAGGAGATCAATGAGATATAAAAGGCAACCAAAAAGGTATAGTCCACCTGATTTCCATTCTAAATTTTCTTTATCTATCACTGATGATGATCCCAGAACTGTCATGGAAGCAGTGGATTCATAGGATAGTAAACTCTGGAAGAAGGCCATGGTTGAAGAAATGGATGCCTTGGATAAGAATGAGGCATGGGATATAGTTGAGTTTCCAACTGGAAGAAAATATGTTAGTAGCAAATGGTTGTTTAAGAAGAAGTTTAATGCACAAGGTAAAGTGGAGAAATACAAAGCTTGGTTAGTAGCAAAAGGTTATTCCCAGGTAGAGGGAATTGACTTTGGTGAGATTTTTTCTCTTGTTGCTAAGTTAACTTCTATTAGATTTCTTTTATATATTGTTGTTTCTTTTGATCTTGAAGTGGAACAGATGGATGTGAAGACAGCATTCCTACATGGGGATCTGGAAGAAGAAATCTACATGAAGCAACCAGAAGGCTTTGTAGTGAAAGGAAAGAAAGAGTTGGTCTGTAAGCTAAAGAAGTCACTATATGGTCTGAAGCAATCACCTAGGATGTGGTACCAAAATTTTGACACATACATCCTTGGATTGGGAATTTTGAGAAGGAGGGTTGATCACTGTGTATATT
>JASDQU010101198.1:332220-354882 GCA_032191745.1 Picea mariana
CGGGAAATATGAATTCGACAAGATCATTTTCCAATCGTTGTGACTGTGTTGGCACAGCACACGATTCATGCCATGAATAGATCAATTCAAACTGGCGTGAAAATTAATTCAAATAAAATCATAAAAGGCTCGAATGATTGGCAATAGAATTCGTAATTAGTTATTGCAAATTGGGTAAACAAGGTCGATTGACTTCGATTGAAACCGTTCATTTGTCAATGAATTATAACAGGGTTTGACCAATTCGTTTTGTAACTTGAACAGGGCAGCAATTACAGTCGGAATCCAATTCATCAAATAATAGAATTAACAGTAATCCAATACAACGAATCAATCGGCTGGGGTTTAGCATAGTTGTTACTAATCGAATCCATTCCATGATTCGGGTGCACCAGCACAGAATTAAATGAGCATAACAGAGTAGTTCATTCCACATTAAAATCGAACAGAATTACTTTTCCAATTTAGAAAATCATAGGACACAGCATGTTGAAAATTCGTAACAACCAAAATCTCTGAAATCGTTTGCCAATCACATCACATAAATCATAACAAAATCAAATCCAAACATGATCGCTTCTCAAACTGAGCATGAAAACTTCATTTTCAAATCGGATACATACCAATCCAGTCGAAGACACACTATTAATTTTGTTAACTTAATAAGGCAAACCAATCAATCAAATTCAAACAAAGACCACTCAAATCCAATCAAAATCTATTGATTGTTATACTGGGAATGATCAGATCGTATATCGAATCAAAATTTGTTTTTATTCAAAACAAAACTATATATAGAATGCACACAATTATAACAGAGCCATTCAAGATGTAAACAGATCTATTCGAAACAGAAATGGAATCGTTATATTAACCTAGATTATTTACAAAAACAAATGATATCAAATTTTCATACATGTACAGCGACGAGATGGCTTGATCATGCTAATTTAGAGTTGACCACGGTTGTGGTTGATTCAATGTTTTTGAAAAGGATCAAGCCCGTTGTCTTCTACTTCTTATATGCTGCTTGGAGCTTGGCTCTTTGATTGGTTAGCACTGCAATTTGATCTTCCAGTGATTGAATCTTCGATTGGAGTATAGGAACATCAATATAATATCGTTCTAAGCATGAATTGCATTGGTCACAGGGTGACTGTGTGGGTTTCGAGGGTTTGGCCAAATGACCGAGGGTTTCACGAGGCAATTTAATACCCGGGTAGTCAGGATTGTTCTTTAGGCAGGGGGGAAGGTTTGATACAAAATCATAAGGGGGCTCGAGACATAAACCCTGCGAGTAGGGGTACTCACTGGCCAGAAAATGCTCAATATCATAATTGGAATCCTCACTTAGGATGATAGGGTTAGACTCGGAAAAGGGTTTTGGTTTGTTTCTGGCCATTCTCGAAATGAGCCAGGCATTCCTTTTCCCTTTGGCACTGGCAGTAAGGTTTGCCTTGGGATTTTTGCTCATAGGATTTTTAATGGCCTCTACACTTTTAGTTACATTGTTAGGTAAGTCAACACCAGGGTCGGCCGAGGGTTTAGGCAGTAAGAGATGAAAGGGTACAGGCGGTTCGGCCTTGGTTTCAATTACCACCGGTTTATCAACCTGTACAGGGTCGATGTCCTCAAAGCCATTACGGGCGATGAAAGCCCTCCAACTATCACCGTGTAAACTCAAATGATAAACAACGATGAGCTTAATAAGCCCATGGTGGAATAGGCTGCTGTCAGCCTTATGCCTCTTAAACTTTTTCGACATTTTACACAGGCTCCGATGAAAGTAGAAAGGCATGTTTAGAGGATACCCTATAAAAATCATCAGCAGACGCAGGTGGTAGAGGAACATAAGTCTGTATCGACCTTCACAGGTCACGAACTGCTTGACTAGCATTAATAAATCATGCCATCGTGGTTTGAGCATAGATATGGGCATACCTCTGTCACAAGAGGTGACTTTGCGCGATAGAAACAGCAATGTCCATGGCACTTCCTCGACCTTACAATTCTTAAACCAACGCTGTCCCGAGGCAGGTAACCCTATAGCTGAGCTGATAAACTGTTCATTGATCTCTAATTGTATGTCGCCCACCTTGGCTTGACAGCCATCAAAATTCATGGCAAACTATCGTGCTACACAAAGGTTAAAACCCTCAAATCGTTTCACGAAGGTAAGCCATCCATTGTCTTCCAAATCTTGGCGGGCATTGTCAAACATTAACAGGGCTTGATTGCCATTGGGCTCAACTCACACAATTGGTGCCATGGAGCTAAACACATAGTAAGGGAAGGGTTTGGATTCACCAACACACACAGGAGCAGAGCTACCCGAGCTAACAGAAATGAATGAGCAAAAGGGTTAGGCATAAATGCAAGCATGCGAAGGTGGTGGAGTCTGCCATGCAAAATATTGATTATCCAAGTACAACCGCCGATTTACATAGTTGTTCAATCCATAATAGTAGTTCAACCATCGATTCATGTGCCCAACTAATGAAATCAAATGTGTATACCAATGCGCACAAACGTTATGCCATAGTGTTTAAACACCCGACTTATAAATCAAGACCAAAATCAACTATGCGCCAATGTATCACTTCATATAATCAAAAGTTTAACCAAGGTGTCAAACGATATTCATATAGTCGACAAGCCAAAAGTTATGAAAATATTGACATAAGGATTATATCATATATATATATAAAAATTAATCATAACCCCTATGCATTTTCATAGAATCAATGATCAGGCAAGTCATATAAAGTGCAAATCCAAATATTAATGCATTGCAAACTCAATAAAACCTAGTCATATAATCAATATAAGAATTTTCAATGAGTATAGTTCGAAAGTTCTTCCAGCTACATAATGATAAACAAAAGGTAAGCGCAGTAGGCACATCGATAAAAAGATCATGACAGTTCAGATAGTGATCGAAATGTGACTTCGAAAGATTCATTTTTCACGCTTACAGTCGTGAAAACAAAACGAAAACAAGTGTGTAAATGTCGCAAGAAATGAAAATGTCGTTTATTTGAAAATTGCGACAAAAACTTGATGTTTGCAAGACATAGGTGTAGGCAGCTTATAGGATCATAAAAAAAAAAATGAATTGGCTGCCAACAATGGCGACACACTGGTAGAAGTAGTTATCTCTGCAAAAGGTACCAATTCAGATTAAGACAGCAAAGATAATTTCAACTCAAAAATAACAACCAAAAAATCGTACAAACATCATCGTAAGTCATTTTTTTCGAGCAGTGTTTCAAAAGATGAAAACTAATAACAGTCTTAAGATAAGCAAGTCACGATATTAAAGATAAAATCTCCAATACTGTTGGCATAGCCACTGCTGCCAGCAGACGTCCATAGCCTCGACAGTGTTGCCATTTAACCCACTCTGACATCTATATCCTGCCAAGAAGTTCTGAATCAAAATAAAGGACATTAAAGAGGTTTCTCTTCTTTTTTTGCAAATTTTCATATACCCGACATTGCTTCGCTGCTAGCGGGCCTGTTCAGTACCCCGGCAAAGTTATCTTGGCGTCATGCATGCATTTACCCGCTGCCAGCAGACCTGTTCAGCATCCCGGCGGGTTTACAAGCATTTCCCACAGATCTTATTAATAATTTTATTTTGTTTTTCATAGGTATATAGCTGAGCAGGGTGACACTGAAAATCTTGATATTTTAACATATTTTTTCAGACCTCATCAGAATTTTTTAGAACTATCCTTTATTTAGCTCCAGAGATGTTTTATTTATAAAAACAACTTCCTACAACAGGGAGACATCTTTTGAGTCATTCCTTTATGGAAAAGGGACAGTGTAAAAAGATAATAGATGATCTTGACAAGCTTTGCTCAAAGATTGAAATCAGTAAACTTCTTTCAAACAACAAAATTTTCCAACACAGGTATCAATTTCAGCAATATATCATTGATGTTTGTACAAATTTTTCAGAAGTTATTTCAGCGAAGAAAATCTATTTTATCTCAGTGTACAGGTACGTGTATGTCCAAAAACACAAACTGATAAATTCAAATCCAAAATCAAAACAGAAAGAAAACAAAAACGCAAACAAAAATGAAATATTTACATAATATACAAGTGTAGTTATCATGCAAAGTATCTTTTCAGGGCTTGGCCATTCACCGGATAGGTGTCAAGCTGCCCTTCAAGATTCTGCAATCGAAAGGAACTAGGACCTAACTTTTCATCAATTAAAAATGGCCCAAGCCATAAGTTTTGAAATTTTGTGTGCTCACCCTTTCCTTCGTGTGGTTTGTCCCATTTTAAGATGAGATCGCCTACTTCAAAATTCCTATCAAAAGCAGAATTAGAATCGAACCATCTTTTAACCAATTGTTGATGTTGATCTAACTTACGCTTAGCTTGGGCTCTGACCTCTTCCAGCTTCATCAAAGCGTTAATTCAGTTTTCTAAAGGGGGACAATATTCTTCTTGGACGTTTTGTGACAACTAAAGCGAAGGAAGAAGAATGTGAGGTGGCAGAATTGCTTCTCTGCCATAAACAAGAAAAAAGGGGGAGTTGCCTATAGCAGCTTGGCGTTACCCTATCATCCCACAATGCGTTCAGCAGTGCATTGTGCCAATTCTTGTGATTTTCAACCACCGTTCTCTTGATAATTTTAATCAAGTTCTTGTTTGTTGATTCTGCTAATCCGTTGCCCTGGGGGTAGTAACTAGCAGAGTACTTCAGCTTAATTCATTTCTCCAAAGCGAACTCGCTCATCTAAAGAGAATAAAAGTATGAAGTGTTGTCAAATACCAGACAATCAGGGATATCGAAACGAGTGATAATATTCGAGTTTAGAAAAGGGATTACCTGACTGGTGTTGACAGTTCTTAGTGCAGCAGCTTCAGACCATCGAGTAAAGTAATATGTGGCTGTCACAATATACTTGTGTTGTTGCAAGGACGGAGGGTTAACTGGACCTATGATATCAAGGCCCCATTGCTGGAAAGGAGAATCTACTGAAACGGGTTGCAAGGGAAAGGCTGGTTTTTGCAACCTCCCTGATGCTTTCTGACAAATGATACTTTTACGACACAAGGCATGGGCGTCCCTAAAAGCGTGGGCCAGTAGTAACTGGATCTTAAAACCTTATGAGTAGTGGTGTCACCACCAAAGTGACCACCAGCTTCTCCTGCATGCAACTCTAGCAAGACTTTTTCTGCTTCGTCTTTCTCGAGACAGCGCATCAGTACGCCGTCAAAATTCTGACGAAACAGTACACCGTTAACTAGATGAAAGGAGGCAGACTTTAGCCTCAACGCTCTTCTCTTGGCGGGGTCAAGGTGACGGGGTGCTAACCCATGTTCAAGACAGAATCTAATATCGTCGTACCAGGGACTAACGAGGTTTTGTGCGCAACAGATCAAACTTTGATCGCTTTGTCCTAGGTTTGACATATCACTATCTTCTTGCTATCCTGTTTCCGAATCAACAACCAACTTACACAACCCTTGGCCTCTCACAATCTGAGCTGGGGTGATTTCTAAGTCATACTCATGTAAGGAGGTGACCCAGTTAGCTCTCTTCTTTCCTAACTCCTTATGCACTAACAAGTTCCTTACGGCAGGGTAGGGGACAATGACTTTCGTCCTTGACTTCAAAAGATAGGACCAGAAATGCTTAACTGCTTTGAAAACAGCATAGGCTTGTCGATCCACCACTAGGTAGTTAAGTTCAGCACCTTTGAAAGTAGAGCTCATAAAGGCGATGGGTACTTCGTTGTTATCGGCATTCTTCTGAGTTAGGACGGCGGCATAGGAACGATCAGAGGCAAAAGTATAGAGTGTAAAATCTTGAGAGAAGTCAGGGCTCATGAGAGACGGAGCGTCTATTATGGCCTTCTTTATGGCATTAAAAGCTTGACTTTTTGTGGGTCCCCAGTGATATTGGGTGTCTTTCTTAATTAGGTTTTGTAGAGGCCTGACCATTTCGGAGAAACTAGGGACGAATCTCCTCATGAAGTTAATCTGGCCTAAGAAAGACTGCATGGATTTTTTGGATGTAGGAGGGGGAAGTTTAGCGATGACTTGAGTCCTTTCAGGGTCAATAATCATCCCATCACTAGACACAATAAATCCTAGGAGTTTACCCTGTTCTACTGCAAAGATNAGGTTTTGTAGAGGCCTGACCATTTCGGAGAAACTAGGGACGAATCTCCTCATGAAGTTAATCTGGCCTAAGAAAGACTGCATGGATTTTTTGGATGTAGGAGGGGGAAGTTTAGCGATGACTTCAGTCCTTTCAGGGTCAATAATCATCCCATCACTAGACACAATAAATCCTAGGAGTTTACCCTGTTCTACTGCAAAGATGGACTTTTTGGGGTTCAAGGAGATGTCGTATTTACGACATCGTAGCAGAACGGCTCGTAAGTGAGCTAGATTATCGTTTTTGTTTTTAGAATAAATGGTCACATCATCTAAGTAAACTACGATGGAGTGATTGATTAAGCCTCGAAAAGCAATGTCCATTGCTCTTTGAAGGTAGTACCAGTATTAATCAATCAAAGGGCATTTTGCGATAAGCATAAGTGCCCCACGGAGTACGAAAGGTAGTTTTCAGTTGGTCTGGCGGAGACATCAAGACTTGGTTGTATCCAGAGAAACCATCCAATAAGGATAGCCTCTCGGAACCAGATACCTGTTGAAGGATCTGTTCCATGGGTGGGACAGGATAGTTGTCTTTGTCAGACGCTCTATTGAGGTTTCGGAAATCGACACAGAGTCAGATTTCCCTGTTTTTCTTCCGCCTGGGACAAGTTTGGACACCCATTGAGTGTGCCTAACGGGAAAAATTATTTTAGCACTTAGGAGTTTATTCAATTCTTTTTGAATGGTCGGTTCTATATTAGGGTGCATCTTCCTTAGTTTCTGTTGGAAGGGTAAAGTTTGGGGTTTCATCAGGATGACATGCTGTATGATATTAGGGTTGAAATTTTTAAGATCATCATACGTCCATGAAAAGACGTCCTTAAATTCTTTAAATAATTTAACAAAAGCAACTTTTTATTGTCTAGAACATCCCAAGCCTAGGTTATTGTACTGAGGATTTTCACTAGTTCCTAAGTTCACTTTTTCATAAGACAACGAGGAACTATTGGTTTTACAATTGACCGTCTTTTTAAATTTATCTTCAAAATCATCAAACTTCTCTAATCTAACTATAGATTTGGGTATGGAATTTACCATGTCTGACAGAGCTTCAGGAGATTTCGGATCAGGTATTACTGTAAAATCGTGCAAATTGTCGTCATGCGTGCGTTCATCTATCACCGCGCCTTGAAAGGTTTCTTCCATGTGCAGAAAGTTAATGATCTGTTGATCATCATCAAATACTCTCCAGTTTGTGATATTGTCAGGAACAGATGGTCGAAACAACAGCTCGACGGAGAATGCATCTAGGGACAAGCCTTCTGCAGGAAGAAGTTTAGAGGCTACATTAGCTAATAGATCTGCTTCAGCATTATTTAATCTAGGAATGGAATTTATATTGAAAGCAGAAAATTTATTCATTAAACTCCATACCTCAGACTGGTAACTTTTGAGATGCGGGGAAAGACAGTGTATAGAATCTCTTACCTATCTAACCACTATTTTAGAGTCGCCAAATACGACCAGGTTTTGAATGTTCATATCCAGAGCTTTTCTGAGACCTTGTAGTAAAGCCTCATATTCTGCAGTATTGTTAGTACATTCAAATTCTAGTCTACAAGCCATCAATGTCTTGTTACCTACCAGATCGATAATGATGCAGACTGCTCCAGCTCCTTCTTTAGACTTAGAACCGTCGAAATATAGAGACCAAATTTGATTTCCATTGGGCACATGGGACTGTTGCATAGAAGCTACTGGTTGCATATATGCTACGATCTCAGACTATTGTTCTGGATTGATGATAGGTGAAGCCTCGACCATGAAATTTCTGAAGAAGGTGTCCATCCCTTGGACTTCGAGTGAATCAGCAGAAGGTGTATATGGTTCGTTGGGATCATTCAAATCTATGACCGTGAACTTAAGGTAGCGCTCACGATTCACCCTGATCTTGTTAGGCTTACCGTTCTCTGGGAGCCATAAGTGAGACCAGTCTGTCGCGAAGTAACCATGTAGTTGCTCCGACCAATCCCTGCTTAAAAACAGACCTGACACTTCTGGAATATCCACAACGATTATATCAATAACCTGATGAATCTTCGGGTTAGACGATAATCTAATCAATACATTTTTTAGTTCGCCTATAACTTTAACATTTGTCCGATCAAGTTGTATGATTTTTAAAGTAGATGGTTCCACTTCAGCATTAATCTTTTGGCAGACAAACCAAGGCATCACATTGGATGACGCTCCTGAGTCCACCATACAATTATGCACATTTCTGTTGAAAATCTTGAAAGTTAAAAGAAAAGGAGGTACATTTTTGTGAGTACTAGGAGTAGTAGCTTGTGGCTTCTTACTCGCAATTTCTAATGCTACTTTATCTACATTATTTACATTATTTACAGGGACTACAGGAAGGCTTCCTTTATCTTGAGGATCAGGATTATTTTTAGTGGAAGTCTTCTGCGGAATTTTCTTTGCACAACCTTGTTACCACTTGAATTACCATTTTTGCCATTCTCTGAAATATTTTGCAACATTTTTTGAAGTAGAAATGGAAACTTCAATAACTCATAAATAGAAATGTTAGCCCTTAACTTTTTAAGATCTTCAACAACATCATAATCTAAGTTGGGGTTCACATTACTCTGTTTAATCTCAGCTGATTTAGATGGCTTTAGAGGTGAATTTGTAGTGTTTTCGGTAGAAGGCTTGTTTGTTGTCTTACTCCTAGTATTATAAGGGTGAACAGTCTCGAAGTTAGCTTGAAAGATGTTGTCCGAGAAGTGTCCAAAGATGTTTGGAGAAGACTCTTCTTCTTGAACTGTTTCCTGTTCAACTACCTCCTGAGGGGTCTCAGGGGGTATCAAGTTATCTTGGGCTTCTAGAATTGTTTGAAGGGCACATTGCAAACTTTCTAGATTTAAGCCTTCGGGGGTTGGATTAGGTCTGTTGGTAGGAAAAGGCTTTCAGAAAGGGGGTTTGTAGGGTCCTTTACTCGAGGAAGCTTCTTCAGTCGACCTTTTTAAGTCTATAACTTGATTCGACAGTTTTTGAACAACTTTAGTTAAATTTTCCAAATCAAAGTTTTCAGGTTGTGTTTTACTTTGAGTAGGTCTGGGGAGAATTTCAATCTTCTTTTTGGAAGAAGAAATAGTCTCGGTATCGTTGCTAGAAGATTCTTTAAGACTAAGTATGTCTTTTTCAATCTAGCTGGCCTCCTCGAAGGCCTCTAACAACGTGGCTTTCTTAGATTGTTTAACCCAAATAGATATACTTTGATGTAAAGCTTTAGTGTAGTAAGCTATTATAAGACTCTCGGCAGGCATGGAATCTACAGGGATTCGGTTTTTAAGTGTTAAGAATCTTTGATTAAAGTCTTTAACTTTTTCTTTCGGGTTCATTCTTAAGCTAGAAAGATCCATGACCAGGACTTCCGGAGGTTTACCGTCTCCGAACTTTTCCAAAAAGCATGACTCAAACTTTTCCCAAGACACGATGGTATGGGGTTGTTGTGAAAAGTACCAAGTGGATGCATTACCCTCAAAAGTATAAGAAAACAACCTATAGACAATGTATTCATGTTCAACATTGCGGATTCTAATGGCTAATATAAATTTTTTGATATGATCTTCAGCTATCTGTTTTGAGTCGGGATCAAACTTGGGAAGCCATTTCTCCGGGTGTTTAGGTAAAGGGTGCTGAGCTCCAGGTATAGCTACGGCATCATGATCAAGCCAGGGTCTAGCAGGATTGTTCTGATTTGCCATTGGGGTAGTGGGTGTGGAAGGTTGAGAAGGTGAATTACTTTCATCAGAAGAATCTCCTCCAGAAGAAGAAGGAGATGATGGAGGTGGTGAAGGAGGTATCCCAGATCCTCCTGCAGCAGGATTTGTGATTGGATCTGTGGGATTCACAGCGAGGTTAGTGTCACCTAATGGTTCTCTGACATCAAAGAAGTCCAAAGGTTGACCCCACGGATGGTTTGGTTGCCTAAGACGAGCTAAGGCACTATGTGTTTTAATAAGATATTGACGGACAATCTCTTGTATGTCACCACCTGTAGGATTAGGGGTTGTTGACTCAACTATGATCTATGGATCGTCGATTGAATTGGTTGCTATTTGAAGGGGAATATTATCGTGTGAATGGATTCTAGTCACTATAGGTGAGCGATTAGGAGGGGGAGGAGTCTTACGACCACCTCGTGCCATTAATTAAGTTCAAGCCCTCCTTCTAGTGCCATTTGTTGACGGGCGAAATCGACTGTCCGTTAATTGAAAGAGTGGAACCAGTCTGGGGTTGTCTAATAACCCAAGCCGTTTGGAATGAACCACCCTAACGAGTTTAGAGGCTCCCTTAGCCGATCTAAGGTCCTAAGAAAACAAAAGAAAACTAATATAAACTAACTAAAATAAAACAAACTAAACTAACTAACAATAAAACTAACTAATAAAATAATCTAATTAAAACTAACTACTAAACAAATTAAAATAAAATTAAAATAAACTAAACTACTCTAACTATTCTATATATAATCTACTAATTACTATTATACTAACTCTAATCAACTATCTAACTACTAATTGCAATATAACTTATTCACAAAATATACAATATTGACAATTTACAGATTTAATTTAAACCTAAAAAAACTTGTTTGCATTCTGCCCTAAGACAGTAAAAGATATTTTTATTGCTGTTATAATTTTTTATGGACAGAAATAAAACAGGAAAAATAACTAAACTAAATGACTAATCTAAACTACAAATATATCTAATCAAACTACTTGAATTATACTAAACAAATTAACGAAAATAAATCACAAACTAACCTGGAGAAACGCTCCAGATTTGCCCTGTGTGTGATGACTGTGCTAGCAGATCGGAGGAAGGAAACTCGCACCGAATAATCTAGAAGCTTCTCGTAAACGATAGCTGCAATGCTCTTCAAGTTTGTTTACAGGACAAACAAGACATAAAAATCATAACAATTATATGATTTATAAATCTCCGCAATTAGGTAAACCTGTTATGCAGAAACTTATACTTAATAATTCAATTGATGAAGAAGAGAAATCTGTCATTCACAAACTAAATCAAGTAATTGCTATGTTTTTAAATACTGGAAAAAATCAGATATGGATCATATTAATTAAATCATATTATTTGCAAAAGACTAAGATAGCTAAAGTAGTCATTAACCAAATGCAAATTGATAAACATAAACATGAAACAAAAGATTGATATTGTGAAAAGCGAAAGCTGTAGCAGAACATCAACTTTTGTCTCAGTCTGTATTAGATATCCATAATCTTGGTTCTCCCAGAAGCGAGGATGATCCTTATTACAAAAAATAATAAGTATTTAAAGGTTTTCCACAGGGTAAAACCTCCCTGTAGAAGTTATAAAACTGTTTACATAAATTTAGGAAGATATCCCAAAGTTATTTAAACTAGGAAAATAAAATAAAACTAAACATCCAAATATCCTCTAGACTGTCCATCAAATCCCATGCAATTCGAATTCACCTAAAAAGGACCAAAAATGAACAAATTAGAAGGATCTTTTTTAATAAATGATAGAAAATTCAATTATGTAGACTAGCTACAGAATCCTCTGATTCTGTAGCTAGCCTAAAATAAGATACAGAATCAGAATTGAAATTAATTGAAAATCTTTTAAGGAGATTAAATTCAATTATCATCCAATAGCCATTTGAAAATGATTTATTCAATTGGAGCTTGTTATACCATTTGAAAGCAAAACATATCATAAAATCATTCAACAGAGATAGGTGTACTATGTTCGTTTAATCACCACAGAATCGGGTCTAACAGAATCATAGTCTAACAGTTGAGAAATTGTTTGATATCCAATGCAATTAATACAAAAACAAATCTTATGCATTTGTTATGTCGTTTTACCAACAGGAAATATGATCAAATCGAACGGGATCGTTTACAATTTGTTATGGCTGTAACAATTTATACCATAAGTGAATCAAACCAATACTGGCGCGTAACTGTCCACAAACAAAAACATAACAAGGCATACGAGATATCCAATCATTTGTTTTTGCAAACTGATTGACTTTGACCAAAATCATTTCATCCAAACGAATCGTAACCGGACTTGGTAAAAATAACATAGTCAATCAATTCGTTTCAAAACCAATCAAATCCAACAGTTGTGAAATCGATTATAATCAAAACAAATGGAAAGCGACTATTACGCTGCCTTGTCAATGGGAAATATGAATTCGACAAGATCATTTTCCAATCATTGTGACTGTGTTGGCACAGCACACGATTCATGCCATGAATAGATCAATTCAAACTGGCGTGAAAACTAATTCAAATAAAATCATAAAAGGCTCAAATGATTGGCAATAGAATTCGTAATTAGTTATTGCAAATTGGGTAAACAAGGTCGATTGACTTCGATCGAAACTGTTCATTTGTCAATGAATTATAGCAGGGTTTGACCAATTCATTTTGTAACTTGAACAGGGCAGCAATTACAGTCGGAATCCAATTAATCAAATAATAGAATTAACAGTAATCCAATGCAACGAATCAATCGGCTGGGGTTTAGCATAGTTGTTACTAATCGAATCCATTCCATGATTCGGGTGCACCAGCACAGACTTAAATGAGCATAACAGAGTAGTTCATTCCACATTAAAATCGAAAAGAATTGCTTTTCCAATTTAGAAAATCATAGGACACAGCATGTTGAAAATTCGTAACAACCAAAATCTCTGAAATCGTTTGCCAATCACATCACATAAATCATAACAAAATCAAATCCAAACATGATCGCATCTCAAACTGAGCATGAAAACTTCCTTTTCAAATCAGATACATACCAACCCAGTCGAAGACACACTAATAATTTTTTTAACTTAATAAGGAAAACCAATCAATCAAATTCAAACAAAGACCACTCAAATCCAATCAAAATCTATTGATTGCTATACTGGGAATGATCAGATCGTATATCGAATCGAAATTTCTTTTTATTCAAAACAAAACTATATATAGAATGCACACAATTATAACAGAGCCATTCAAGATGTAAATAGAGCTATTCGAAACAGAATTGGAATCGTTATATTAACCTAGATTATTTACAAAAACAAATGATATCAAATTTTCATACCTGTACAGTGACGAGACTGCTTGATCAAGCTAGTTTAGAGTTGACCACGGCTGTGGCTAATTCAACATTTTTGAAAAGGATCGAGCCCGTTGTCTTCTGCTTCTTATCTGCTACTTGGAGCTTGGCTCTTTGACTGGTTGCACTACAATTTGATCTTCCAATGATTGAATCTTCGATTGGAGTATAGGAACATCAATATAATATCGTTCTAACCATGAATTGCATTGGTCACAGGGTGACTGTGTGGGTTTCGAGGGTTTGGCCAAATGATCGAGGGTTTCACGAGGCAATTTAATACCCGGGTAGTCAGGATCGTTCTTTAGGCAGGGGGGAAGGTTTGATACAAAATCATAAGGGGGCTCGGGACATAAACCCTGCGAGTAGGGGTACTCACTAGCTAGAAAACGCTCAATATCAGAATCGGAATCCTCACTTAGGATGATAGGGTTAGACTCGGCAGAGGGTTTTGGTTTGTTTCTAGCCATTCTCGAAATGAGCCAAGCATTCCTTTTCCCTTTGGCACTAGCAGTAAGGTTTGCCTTGGGCTTTTTGCTCATAGGATTTTTAACGGCCTCTGCACTCTTAGTTACAGTGTCAGGTAAGTCAACGCCAGGATCGGCCGAGGGTTTAGGCAGTAGGAGATGAAAGGGTACAGGCAGTTCGGCCTTGTTTTCAATTACCACAGGTTTATCAACCTGTACAGGGTCGGTGTCCTCAAAGCCATTACGGGTGATGAAAGCCCTCCAACTATCACCATGCAAACTCAAATGATAAACAACGATGAGCTTAATAAGCCCATGGTGGAACAGGCTGCTGTCAGCCTTGTGCCTCTTAAACTTTTTCGACATTTTATACAGGCTCCGATGAAAGTAGAAAGACATGTTTAGAGGATACCCTATAAAAATCATCAACAGACGCAGGTGGTAGAGGAACATAAGTCCGTATCGACCTTCACAGGTCACGAACTGCTTTACTAGCATTAATAAATCGTGCCATCGTGGTTTGAGCATAGATATGGGCATACCTCTGTCACAAGAGGTGACTTTGCACGATAGAAACAGCAATGTCCATGGCACTTCCTCGACCTTACAATTCTTAAACCAGCGTTGTCCTGAGGCAGGTAACCCTATAGATGAGCTGATAAAATGTTCATCGATCTCTAACTGTATGTCGCCCACCTTGGCTCGATAGCCATCGAAAGGCATGGCAAATTGTCGTGCTACACAAAGGTTAAAACCCTCAAATCGTTTCACGAAGGTAAGCCATCCATTGTCTTCCAAATCTTGGTGGGCATTGTCAAACATTAACAGGGCTTGATTTCCATTGGGCTCAACTCGCACGACTGGTGCCATGGAGCCGAACACATGGTAAGGGAAGGGTTTGGATTCACCAACACACACAGGAGCAGAGCTACCCGAGCTAACAGAAATGAACGAGCAAAAGGGGTAGGCATAAATGCAAGCATGCGAAGGTGGTGGAGTCTGCCATGCAAAATATTGATTATCCAAGTACAACCGTCGATTTACATAGTTGTTCACTCCATAATAGTAGTTCAACCATCGAGTCATGTGCCCAACTAATGAAATCAAATGTGTATACCAATGCGTGCAAACGTTATGCCATAGTGTTTAAACACCCGACTTATAAATCAAGACCAAAATCAACTATGCGCCAATGTATCAATTCATATAATCAAAAGTTTAACCAAGGTGTCAAACGATATTCATATAGTCGACAAGCCAAAAGTTATGAAAAGATTGACATAAGGATTATATCATATATATATATATATATAATTAATCATAAACCCTATGCATTTTCATAGAATCAATGATCAGGCAAGTCATATAAAGTGCAAATCCAAATATTAATGCATTGCAAACTCAGTAAAACCTAGTCATATAATCAATATAAGAATGTCCAATGAGTATAGTTCGAAAGTTCTTCCAGCTACATAATGATAAACAAAAGGTAAGCACAGTAGGCACATCGATAAAAAGATCATGACAGTTCAGATAGTGATCGAAATGTGACTTCGAAAGATTCATTTTTCACGCTTACAGTCGTGAAAACAAAACGAAAACAAGTGTGTAAATGTCGCAAGAAATGAAAATGTCGTTTATTTGAAAATTGCGACAAAAACTTGATGTTTGCAAGACATAGGTGTAGGCAACTTATAGGATCATAAAAAAAAAATGAATTGGTTGCCAACAGATTGGTGATTTCTTCTTCCTATTCTTCCTCTTTCTATTTTGTTTAGACTTCCAGTTACTAGTAAATGTACTTTCACCAAAGGTGGGAGAAGGAGGAGGAGAAGACTTTGCTGACAAAGAAACATCAACAGGGTGCTCATGACATAAGGTGCTTAACTTAGAAGCGTCAAGAGCATTTGGGACATTTGGAATGGTACCCAACCAAACTGGTAGTCCCAAATTCAACCCAGGAATGTACAAAGTAGCCATCAAAGGGACACCAACGTTTCCGAAGAAGGGAAAAGCACAAGAATCTCCTTGTGAAGGGGCTCCTTGGTTGGCATCGTCGGGAACTTTATCCATGAAGATCTTATGCATAGGTTCTCCCTTTTCGGGATCGTTCAAGTCCGTAAAATTCTCACACACTGACTCTGGCGAACCAGTGTTATCAAAACAACACCTATAAAGAGGCAGCTCCACGTTTCTAAGCAGAAGACTGAAAAGTCCTCTCAACTGGCAGAGTGGGCGATCTACCACCCTAGGTCAGAGACCCAAATCCACAACTGACTAACTCACTATGGAAAACTAGGGAGCACAGAGCACACACTAAAAGTTTCTAAAGACAAATCAAGCAAACAACTAACTAGTTGGAAGAACAGTTACAACAACCAACACTAGAGCAACTTACCGGTGCAAGTACAACTCAAACACAGAAGCACCCTCCAGGTATACTCTGCAAAGCATGGCCTGATGTCTGTCCTAGGTACCATGATATACCCCCTCAGTCACCTGTGTATGTCTCTAAAAAAGATAGGCAACTAGGTTGCCAGCGCACGAACAGTCACCAGGTGGGTACAGTCGAAAGTCGGGTAGACCACAATGAGCAGGGTATCGAGCCCGAAACCTGTCAAGGGTATCGAAGGCAAGTGGTCCGAAAGACAACTCAGGACCTCGAACAGATTCAAGACCCATGAAGCTCCATGGAAAATGCAATTGATGGAATCCCAAGACAAGCCCTCTATATGTGTTTTCCACTACGATTGATCCAGCGTCGGAGGGGTTATCTCCGCTACCTTTCCGCACACGACCTCGTGTTTAGCCCTTATGTTAGAGGGGGGTCCTAGATAACTTTCATGATACTAGACTTCTACACTCCTTAGCATAGACTCATATGTTTGTTTTATAGCCTTGAAGAGTATCCTCTCCAACCTAAATCAAGGCTCTAGCCTAATCTAGTTGATGGACCCTACAAACATAAAGGCTAGTAATTTTTAATTAGCGTTCTTTTTACTGGCTTGGTTTACTCAAAAGGGTACGGTAGTGCAACTAATGGTATTAAGACTCTTGCGAAAAATGATGAAACTTATATGAACACTGGCAAAGAATGATTATATTTTTTTTTTGAAATGCTTTTTTAAGATGAGAAGAAAACACAACACTATGCTAATTTCTTTTTCTTTTTCAAATAACAATGCAAAGAAAATGCTAAGAAAGAAAGAGATCTAACAAACTAAGTTTTTTTTTTATATATTTTCTTCCAATCAAAGCAGAAATAACAAAAGATTCTAAAAGAAACTGATGAATGCACGATTCATGGCCACCCCTCGGCCATAAGGGGGAATTTTTTTTCAAAATGCAACTCATTTTTCTTAAAATTTCAAGCTAAAAATAAGTTTAAAAAGCTAGGAAATGCAAAAAATCTTTTAAATGAAAAAGCAAGCTATGCTAGAATACAACTTAGGCTAAGCTGATATGATAGAGACCAAGAACCCTGAGAGATATAACTCTTGACAAGGAAAAGGATAACTGCCTCTCCTTAAACAAAAATTTTCTCAACAGGTACGCTGCTGACAATTGAACAGCCAGCGTATGCATGCGAGTTGTGTAAGGTCAGAGTGCTTGTACACGCATGCAGACCATATGCAGGCCATGTGTACCTCTGCAACTCTTCAAAAATGAAAACACAAGCAATCAAGCACTGGCAGAGACTACTGGTATTGAGAACCAGAATCTCTTGAAGACTCAGAAACTTACTTTGACAGAAAAAGAAAACAATTGAAGGAAAATTTCATAGAACAAAACCAATCTAAGGTGAAACCTAAGCTACAAAACTACAAAAACAGAGACTAAAATGAGTTCCAAAAAACCCCTGAGAAGGATTACTTCTGACAGGGGAGAGGATGACTTCCTCTCTAAAAGAAATTCTCTGAAATCATACACGCGACTGACACTTCCTCAGCTAGCGTGTACACATGGGCTGTGGGAAGGTAGGGCATGGGTACACGCGTGCAGACCTTAGACAGACCGTGTGTACCTCTGTGGATCTCGAAAAAAAAATGTAGTCAAGCACAGAAACAGAGATAACTTGTATGGAAGACCAGAATCTTTGTTAGCTCAGACTTATGCAGAAACTTTAAAAACAAGAAATGAAACCAGTTCTTAAAAATACCCAAGAAAAAACATTTCCAAAAACCCTAGAGTTCCCTAGTACGGTCGCCAATTATGTTGTAAGTGGGAAATCCCTCTAAGGACTAGCACTTAGGGTNAGACAGACCGTGTGTACCTCTGTGGATCTCGAAAAAAAAATGTAGTCAAGCACAGAAACAGAGATAACTGGTATGGAAGACCAGAATCTTTGTTAGCTCAGACTTTTGCAGAAACTTTAAAAACAAGAAATGAAACCAGTTCTTAAAAATACCCAAGAAAAAACATTTCCAAAAACCCTAGAGTTCCCTAGTACGGTCGCCAATTATGTTGTAAGTGGGAAATCCCTCTAAGGACTAGCACTTAGGGTTTTATTATGCATGCAGAAAATACCTAAAGATTCATACTTTCTACCATCGTCCCGGACCTAATCCCCATTATTCTAAAGCAAATACGTAGTTAAGAAGATCAAGTGAGCATACCTTATTTCGGGGGTTTGATATCGATCCTTCTTCATGCTTGATCGCTCTTTGACTACAGCTCTCCTCCCAAGGCTGACCTGCATTCACACAAGATAAACAAAGAACTCCACATGCATTTGATCTACAGATTAATGTCTTAGAGATTCAATCAATATGTATGCAATAAACCATGAAAACCTCATATGGTGGGATGGGAAAAGTACTTCTTTATTATTAACTTCAACAAATCAACTTACAATGATGAAGTCGGCCAGTGCTCCATGAACCTGGTCCTGGGCTCCTCTTCAACTGTCCTCCAACTTCTTTGCTCTATACTTCTCTTTACACAAGGATGGCTAAAGGTTGGGATAAAGGGAATGCACAATCGGGTATAGTTTCTTTACTATGATCCTCCTCTTCCAAATGGGACCCCTAACCCTTCTTTTATAGGCTAGAAGAAGCTAGGTATTTGGTCAAACCCTCAGCCATGCATGGCCGAAAGGTTTAGTTAACTCACCCAAAGTTGTGTGTTTCATCAGCAACTTTCATTTTTTTGTGCTTTTGTAGGTACACGCAGGTTGTCTTGGGTCAGCTAGCATGTACATGCGTGTAGTAATGGAGCAGGGCACGTGGGCCTTTATAAAAGGGGTTTTTAAGAAGAGTTGTTCAGCAATGTTTTGGCAAAAAGGAATCTGAGATGACTTGATGCCAGGTAAGCATGTCTGGTGCAAATTAGGGTTATAACAATGACAGCAAATCATTTCAACACCCAGGAAAGCTCAGAATGCACTGGTTAGGACCGTAAGAAGTAAAATCTGTCACAGATGGAGGAATTGTACAGTTGAGAGACTTATCAAGTGCAGAGCTCAGAGGGATGATCAATGAGAGCCGACTGAAGTTGTATAAGGATAGTCGAACACCCACTGCACTGTAAAAAAAAGAAAAAGGATATGAAACGATACCAACAGAGGCGCGGTGTGCCGAAAGAAGGAAGGGCATACATACATAAGAACACAAACTTGGAGAGGAGAAGGACAACGACCATGTAAAAAGAGAAACAAGCGGGAAACAGAAAGACGGTAAAAGCAGTACGAAGAGACAGATGTATACAGAATTTAATGATGGAAAGGATGGATGGGACACCACATTAATCACGCCAACTGGAGTTGGAAAGGCAGAGTAATGGAAAGTACGAAACATTCGGAGGTGCATTGAACCCATAATTAAGGAAGTGTCCTCGACAAGCTTCATGCAAAGCCCATACAACACATGGACGCAGAAGCAAAGAGTCCATTTTCGAAAGGAGAACAGACAGAGAGCGATAGAGGATAAGGAGGACAGAGTCAAGTTCACAAAGGTCACAGAGACCATTCAAACTCAACAAACGTTCGACATTCACCACCATGGCACCACCAAATCAAGAAGAAGCAAGCTAGAGTGCTAGACAACCCAGAGTTAGAACCAAGTCATGGGTACAATTTGAAGAATGTGAAAAGAAATCGTCGAAGATCGTCAATATCGACGAAATCCCATCCCTGGACACAACATCGGTGAACCCCACACCTGTAGTGGAAGAAACCCAATAGCCAGCACCGAAGGGCACGAATATAGATAGACCGATAAAGGTATAGTCAAGTTCACAAAGGTCACAGAGACCATTCAAACTTAACAAACGTTCGACATTCACCACCATGGCACCACCAAATCAAGAAGAAGCAAGCTAGAGTGCTAGACAACCCAGAGTTAGAACCAAGTCATGGGTACAATTTGAAGAATGTGAAAAGAAATCGTCGAAGATCGTCAATATCGACGAAATCCCATCCCTGGACACAACATCGGTGAACCCCACACCTGTAGTGGAAGAAACCCAATAGCCAGCACCGAAGGGCACGAATATAGATAGACCGATAAAGGTATAGGAGTAGCAGAACTAGGACGCAGAAACCCTGAAGGAGGCACAACCAAAGAACACCAAAGTAGCTATGAGAGTCAATGGAACGGTGAAGAATCAAGAAGTATCAGTCGATCCAGACGAGTCTCAAACCACCATGTCAAACCATCCACGGAAGGAACAGTAGAAGATGTCACAGGCTAGCTAGAATGGTATTCAAAAGCACAAACAAGAGCCGTTGGAACCTTGATCCAGCCACCAATGAAGAAAGACAAGCAGCAGGTACCTAGGTCACCTCACAAGAAACCTGTCGCAGCCCTCATTCTATCGCGTATACCAGATGGGGTATGAGTGGAATTAGGATTCCTAGGGCAGATTGACAAGATAAAATACTCAGACCATGATGTAGCAGACACAGACAAGTTTCTGAAATTTGAAAAGAGAGTATACTTAGATACTGTGGGCACAAATCTAGTTGGGGAACTGATTGATCAACCACTCCAATGGGCAACAGGATTGGAGAAAACAAGGATTTTAGGTCTCCTAGACCTACCACACTTTGGCAAAGTATAGTATGCAAGTAGGTGCGTCAAACAATTGTTGGCAGTCAGACATGGCGGGGACATATGGTTGGACAAGCTCATCTCGATAGACGTAGAGCTTATTGTGAACATAACAAGGTTGCCATCCTCGGACATGGATCCCGCGTAGTTTCTTGACGACAAAGCCAAGGAGAAAGAACTAGCGAAAGAGATGAAGAAGAAGTATGGTACCAACAGAGGGACGCGAAGAATAATTATCAAGAGGATCAATGATGTCGCAACACAAATGGGTGCAAAAATCTTAGCCTGTAAGCCACTAAGAAAATACCGCTGGGAGGAAGTTCTGACTGGGGTTGTTGTAGTTGCAGCTTAGTGTGTCAAGGGAACCATAGTGAGTTGGGCACCCTATCTCTTGAACTCATTCCTGGATGACTACAAGGATGCATAGGATCTAGGAACATATTTTCACTATTCATGGCTAATCATCTTAATAGCCTTTATGGGATGGAGGGAACCAAGATATATAACTTTTGGTACCAGACCCAAACCTAATCAAGGAGCGAGATATCTATTGTTGAAAGCCACATCGGATGCTAGGCACAAAAGGATGAATGAGTCCATATATGAAGGATACCTATGCTATTTGCAGGAAGCCATCAGCAACATGTGGAGAATAACATTGGAGGCTCTCGTGCGGTATCGGGACATCACCAACATCAAGGCCACATGACATGCAATGTAGATACAGGTGCGGAAGGACCTCGATAAGAAAATGCGCTATTGTATCATAGAGGGCGACATCGAAATGGTGATCAAAGACTGGGAAGGTGAATGGAATATTCCAGTCCTTACCCAAGACTTACCAAAACGGACAGCAGAAGAGAAGGCAGGGCAAGGAGAAACTGCAAGATACCAGATATATAAAATATGCAGAACAGAATTGAAATGCTAGAAATGACAGAATAATAGTAAAATATCCAGCATAATCTTCACAATACACAGAAATGATATACAAAATAGCACTTTGAATTAGATAGCAATGTTCACAGGCCTCTTCGAGGGGGAAACCTATAGTCGAGCAGCGCTCTGTTACAATAATCTCCAAGCCAGGGTTTTTCATACCCTCGACCCTTATTTATACTAAATATGTCTCTTAAGAGAAGCATCTAGAGGAAGATCCTTCTAGAAGCGGAAGCTTCTATTAGGTCTTCTTACATCCGCCTTATTCTATTTTATTGAAAGGTCTTATTAATATTGACCTTTATTACATCTGAATACATTGATCTACCTATGTGCGGTTAGGACCTTAACATGTCCGCCCCCTTAAAAACAGCCTTGTCCTCAAGGCTTGAGATGTGGAAACTGCTGCAAAATGGTAGCTGGTTCCCAAATGGCGTCTGCTGGAGTCCTATCTTTTCACTTTACTAGCACTTCCTTGATGGTTCTCTGACGCAGGCGACGCTCCCGCTGGTCCAAAACTGCTTCTGGTTGTAGCCAAATGGATCCTTCTTCAGCTAACTCTGGAAGGTTGGTTTGAACGTGGCACCTAGTTCCAATCACCTTTTTCAAGCATGACACATGAAAAATTGGATGTAGCTTCGACTGACTGGGCAGAGCTAACTGATATGCGACTTGTCCCACACGCTTTAGAACTGTGTAAGGGCCATAAAATTTGGGTGCTAGCTTCTGACACTGCTCGGCCTTGAGGGAAGTTTTCTTATATGGTTGCAGACGCAGAAACACCTGATCCCCTTCTACAAAGTAATGTTCCGAGCGACCTTGATCTGCTTGCTGCTTCATTCTATTCTGGGCCATGACCAAGTTCTCTTTAAGGGTACGAAGGATATCCTCTC
>JASDQU010101199.1:0-13462 GCA_032191745.1 Picea mariana
GAATGGCACATGTGATGTGATTCTTGTTAGTTTATTGACTTAATTGTTCCTGTATTTTTGGAGTACATTGGAAAGAGGTAATTCTTTATGGGAGCAATATTACCATCTGTAAATTTGAGATTGCATTTAAGGTAAAAATAGGCTCTATATTTGTATTAAATAGTGTAACATTGAAGCTACATTTATTTTATCCAAGCTATTTTAAGTTTCATGGTTTGATATTTAACTAAGACATTCTATTTTTCCTATCTGTGATAGGAAATGAAGCTGGCATTTGATGAAGTTGAGACCTATCTCTTCACATAGATAGTGTCCTAGTATTAAAGGATAAATAACTAATTAACAATACTTTCTCTAAGAAAGAATGGGCTCATTCAAAACTCAAGTGCATGAAACTTCTTGGATTTGTAACTTTGATATCTTGGAAAAAATTTATGGTTTGTTTGTTGTTTGCATTTGGACCATTTTTTCAACTTTGGAACTTTGGTTTTATTTTGATTAAAGATTGTGTTAGTCCCTTGAATGATTCTAGTTCTCATTTGATGATTGACTAAAGCTTGATCCATTTGTAGTAGCTTGATTGATTTATTTATAATATCTTATGTTTATTTATATTTTCTTTGAGAATCCATGTTGATATTCATAAAAGGAATGAGCCATGAGTTGCTAAGCAAAGAGAAAAAGGGCCTATGTATTGGCCTACTAGATTCCTACGCATTCATCGTAGGACATCTCTTGCCAATGAGACCATCATTCCTCTAATGCATTTATAATTTTAATGTCATGAATAAAAAAACTTTACATGTATCTTCTCAATAAAAAAGTTATGAATCACTGAAATAATTTGTAATCTAGTTTGGTTATTTCAAAGGCAATCAAGGACAATAAAAATAATTAATCACTAACAGAAATTCAGTTGAACATTTCCACTTCTTATTAAGAGATTAAATTTCCAAATACAATGTTAATTCTTCAGTTCTCAATGGAAAAACAAGGACTAGATCCCTAACGTAAACACTTTGTACATATTTTAAACCACGCCCTTTTCTTAGAATAGAATGAAACTACCATTAGTTCGAACAATATTGAGAATCTTTCAATTCTCAAGCTATTCATAACTTCTTAAAATAGAGACTGCTAAGATTACAATGACAAAAATTAGAAACTTAGAAATTGACGCTCCAATTGTTATCCAATGGCGTGGCACGGTGCATGATTCCCTAGATACGTTGTGCGAATTCTAGTCTCCAGAAGATCACCCTATGCTAGCTGGATATGTTATGTCCACAAGGAGAGTCAATCGATGGTGCCATAGTATTCTTCGTGCATGCTTCGGCCAGGTGTTTCAGCTAGGTGTTTCAGCCAGGTGTTTCACCATGGTGTTTTAGCACCAGCGGTCCAGCTGGAAGCATATCTGCATTCATTCTTATTAAATTTTAATTCATCAGTAATTACCCAAATTAGGAAACATCATCCTAGTTTACAAGTACTCTATGAATTAACATAACACAATCATCAATGAATAATGAATTATAAATTGTACCTTATCCAGGGACCGGGATTGATGTTCTCATAGGAAATGTAAACAATAGGGTCCATGGATGAATTAATACAAGAGAATGAGAAATGATAAGGAAAAAGGGGAAATTTTAGCACCCAACATCTCCCCCCAACTGCGCCATTTCATGTCTCCATGCAACTTCAAAGTTCACTCACTCAGAATCAGAGTTCGAGTCAGGGCATGCATTTTTCCAATGAAAATTAGAAATATTGTAGGATGATGAAGCATTATATTCTAAATTCCTATAGCCCCTAGAATAAATCACTTCTGCCCAACATTCCCTTTCAGTCTTCTTAGTCAATTTGTACTTATGTTGATACTTCTTTATTGGTGACCAAATAAGAGGGAAATGAAATTTAATCCCCAACCACTGTGGACCACAACTCTGAATGCACTCAATATAGCTTGGAACCCAAGACAGAGCATAGGTAAAATTGTCATGATTGTAGGGGTCCTTGTTCCTGAAGGCCAGAGATGATTCTTCCCATCTAAATCTTCTACCTTCCAGTGCAAATAGTTTCTGATCATTAATTGTTTTAACACAAGAATATATGACAAAACTTTGAAGGTCTGGCACTTTTCTAGTCATGTAAGATGAAGAGAGTATATGCCAATGTATATTAAAAATAGTAGCAAGAGTACAGGGTTCACCCCTAATCCATAATGTTTCTTCTCCTTCATTCTTCTGGATTGTGTGGAAGGCATTCCACCATTTTGCTAGATTGTTCACAAAACAAGTGAAGGCTCTCAGCTGCAAATATCCTACATAGGGAACATGATTAAATTTTATATCCAATAGGCATGCATGTTCATGGAAATAAATCTCACACAAGAAATGTTGATCTGAGAAATCACTCTGGGAGAAAATTTCTAAAAACTCAGAGGCACTAATCATTTTATAAGGCCTTCCTTCCTTAATAGCTTTCAGCTTAAAAAGAGTTAATTTTTCATGAAGGAAGACTGAATATGATGGAGAAGGGCTTCTACATCTCAACAACTCTTCTACTAACAAATACATTCGATTTTTATCCTGTTGCAAAATCTATCACTAAGCTTGTATTTCTCAAAAAAAAATATCTTGTTCCCATTTAAATTTTTGAGACGTCAAAAATTCAATGTATTTCTCCTTGAGGTCCTATATTTCCTTTTTGTGGGATGGAACAGGAATCATTCATTTCTATTCCTCAACCAGTGGTTCTTGTGTGACATATGCTTCTTTTGTGGCCTCATCAGATTGTTGATTTAAAATAGGTACCATGGGTTCTTGTGTAGCAGTGGTATTCTTAGGCTAGGTTATTTCATCAGTCTTATCCATCACTGGTTCTTGTGTTACATTGGAAACTTCATGTATATCCTTATTAGAATGAATATTTAAATCAGGTACCATTGGTTCTTGTGTTATAGTGGCATTCTCAGGTGTTTCAACGGGCTACTTTTCGCCTTCCTTAGCCATTGGTTCTTGTGTGGCAGTGGCTTTCTTTCTCTGCATTGCCTCAACCATCTCTTCATGTCTTCTTATTAGTCCCAAAACTGAGGGATCAATAAGAGTCACTTCATACCAATCCAATCTATAAATATCCCCACACTCAAGACACAAATATTCCTTAAATGTTTCATGTTTTTCAGTCTTCTCTGATGGCACAGTCCGTCCTCCTAAAATATGGGATGCTTGCACTAATATATCTAGATCATGAGGTGGAGGCCTTTGGGATCCCTTTTCTATTTTTATCATTTCCAATTCCCTCGTAAGCCTATTAACTTCTCTTTTCAATTGATCATTCTAAAAAAAAGGGGAATGAATTTGAGTTTTATCTCTTTCAACAACAAATTCTTGTGTTTCAACAGCTCTTTGATTTCAGTTCAGGTTATTAATTGGTTCTTGTGTTACAGCAATAAATTCATGTTGTTTTTAATCACCCAATGGTTCTTATGTAGCAGTGGGTGAAAGAGGACGCAACACATGAATATCAATTTCTGCCATTTTCAGTTTAGTTGCTTCTACTGTGACAACAACCCTGGCTCTTCTCCTTGTACTTGGGAAATTTGATGGAAACATTGGCAATGGCCTCTTCCTCCTTAATATATTTGGAACTATTTGGGGAGGTTTCTCTGAGACAATTTCAACTTCATAATCAGGGTAAACATGGGAATAATCATCATGCAAAGCAGAAGATTCTTCCTGTAACTCAATTACATTCTCGCTTTGAATCACTATTTCAACCTCTCGAATCTGTTCTGGTGGAGTTTCTTCCCTTTCAGGTGTCAATGACCTCTCCATAATTAATTCCTTCAATGTATCTCCATAATGCATCTCTGTATCTAATCCTTCCCTAATTTCTTCCATGGGTTCTTCCACACTTGGTTCTTTTTATGTATCCCCTCCTTCATGTTGTGTTAGTTGATTCTCCTCTGTCAATTGCTCATTTTCCTCTGCTATAATGGTAGGTGATTTTTCAGGCTTTGGGTGTAGAGATTCCTCCATCTGCACTCCAATATATTCCATATGTACATCTTCTACAATCACAACTCCAGGGCTATCCCTCATTTCTACATCACCATTTCCTTCTCCTAGTTCTCCAACAACATTATATTGTCCCAACTCTTCATTAATCCCTTGTCTTTCCTCTTTTTCCCTATATGAAATACTCATGTCACTACTTCCTACCTCCTCTTCTAATTCATTTCCATAATTTTCATCAACTTCTACTACTCCCCTGGCAATGAATTGAGCCCATGTCTGGTTTTGTAGTTCCAAGGCTCTCAACACTATTAATTTTATCAGACAATGGTGTGTGACAGAACCTCAAGGAAAACAAGATTGTCTTACATAATGTGCCATATTATGCAAAGATTCTAACAGATAATAAGGCATATTTATCAATGAGCCATGATGAAGGTGTGATAGCAGAACAAAATTATATGTGTAAACAAKCRTGTACCTACCTTCACTTGTAATATATTTATTCAAGAAAACAACTACCTAGTCCCAAGGTTGAGGTAAAGAATYTATTGATGTGCCACATCCTCTAGGYTKCACTTTCTCTCCTTCCTCCAAGAAATTGGTCCTTGCATTAGGAATGGTTGTCCTTCATCTAAACCATTTTATGCCAGTGCTAGGAAGCCTCGTAACAGGTGATATAAATGCCTCCGTTACACTAATATCCAAACCTCTAACATGTGAATGGGTTCTTGTTAAATTCTGGGTGAATTCTAGGGCAATATCATTGTCAAACCCATCCAACCATTCAAAATATGCTACCCACCCTTCGTCTTCAAATATTCAGTAGACTTTTGGGTGTTGATGCAGGGCATCAATGGTTACTGGTTCATGACAGAATCCAAATCATCCCATGTTGAACATTCTTATGTGTAATTAGTTGTTACAATATTGCAAAGGAGTTTCAGGTTCAAAATTCTCAGCACAGACCCAGGAGCTTCAACATGCATGAGAACACAGGAACAATGGAAGGATATTTGTTGGTATTTTTGGAAAGGTGGTGGTGATTCAAATTTTGTGGGAAAATCAACTTGACAACCATGTTGATTGAATTTGTATGGTGATGTTTGGTTAATTTATTCAGGGATGATGGGATACCCCACAACTTGAACTGACAGTATTGGTCGTTTGTTGGTGATGTTGAAGGGTGTGGAACAATAATTATTTCAAAGTATCATGTCAAACACATGTCACAATGACCAGTCATACCTATAGGCTGTAAACCACAAACACATACATGCAGGCAATGACCGGTGGCCACCGACAACCATAATATGAGGTGGTGATTACATTCAACTTATCAGTACCTTCCATTAATAGATACTTATTACTAACCACCACGAATGAAAATGGTGGAGTAACTCTGCCAGCTAGATATGATGGAATCGGTTGGGCCACAACCCATAGTATTCTTCATGTGTGTTTCAACATAGTGTTTCAGCACGGTGTTTCAGCATGGTGTTTCAACATGGTGTTTCAACACCAACATATATTCATTCATTCTTATTAATTTTGCATAGTCTTCTTCGTGCATGCAACGTGTTTCATCCAGGTGTTTCATCATGGTTTTTCAGCACCATCATATCTGCATATATGTACATCTCCATGGTTTACAGGTATGATTGTGTAATTACCTAAATTAGGAATAAGGAAACATCATCCTAGTTTACAAGTTAACTATGAATTAATTTTTAACATAACACAATGTTGAATGAATAATGAATTGTACTTGCTCTAGAATTGATGTTCTCATAGGAAATGTAAACAATAGGGATGGATTAATACAAGAGAATGAGATAAAAATGGCATGAAAATGATAAGGAAAAAGGGGCAATTTTAGCACCCAACAATGTCTCACTGAGTCACTTGAGTATATTAACATCTTCATGCGTGTTTCAGCACGATGTTTCAACATAGTGTTTCAGCACCAACATATCTGCATTCATTGAACATTCTTATTAATTATACATAGTCTTATTCATGCATGCAACATGTTTCAGCCAAGTGTTTCAGCATGGTGTTTCAGCACGGTGTTTCAACACCAACATATCTGCATTCATTCTTATTAATTCTACATAGTCTTTTTCGTGCATGTAGTGTATTTTATCCCGAGCCAAGTGTTTTAGCACCAACATATTTTCATATATGTACATCTACATGGTTTACAGGTATGGTTGTGTAATTACCCAAATTAGGACTAAGGAAACATCATCCTAGTTTACAACTAAAGTATGAATTAAACTTTAAAATAACACAATGTTGAATGAATAATGAATTGTACTTGCTCCAGGATTGATGTTCTCATAGGAAATGTGCTCCCACAAGGTGATGAGTTGGGATGGATGTGCCCCTTGTGGAGAATTTCTTGGATCTGTCACTTGATATCCTCATTCTCTAACAGAGAGAAATGATAGACTGGCCTATTGGGTAGTGGTGTGTCGGGGGTCAGATCAATGGGGTGCTTGACCTGATAGTGCATAGGTACCTCGGTAGGTGAGGAGAAGATATCTGAGTATTCTTCCATGACCTTATCCACTTGCTTATGTTGTGTGGAGAGGTCGGTCACAGAGACCCTGGATGTGGTTGCGCTCTTTCACTCATTCTGAGAGTGAATCATGAAGAAGAAAAACTTTCACGTCTAAGAGATGACCTTCCTACATTGCTTGGCAGATATCAAGGAAATAGCACTAGGTGGGATTCCCTCGGGTATCCTATACAATTTATTTTTCAAAGTAATAATAATACTGTGAGGCCTAGACTCATATACAACATGGTGTTTCCATAAATATGGTTGGCCCAAAAGAACATTACAAACTTCAAGAGGGGAAACATCACACAATATCTCGTCTTTGAAGAGCTTGATGTCGTATGACAAGAGGAATTATTGGCTAATGCGGATGTCGCTTTCTTGGCAGAGCCATCCGATGGTGTAGGGTTGTACATGCGGAGTTGTTGAAAGGGTGAGTTGCTTCACAACCTCTGCTGAGATGAGGTTATTTTGCCTACTGATATCAATGATGAAGTGCAGCAAGGTACCCTTCACCCACATATGTTAATGAAAACAGTGCTCACCTTCTTCTGGCTCATCTAGTTCACCGCCTGGAGCTTGGTGGTAGAAATGATAGCATTGGGTTTTGCTTCAATGATATGTCTCCCCCTTTTTGGTTCTGACTCAGAGTCGGAACCCGCATCTAATTCAGAGGCTTTCACCTCAACCACTAATGACTACTTTGAGTGGCAATCAGCAGTGTTATGCCAGGGGCTCTTATGAAAGTTGAACCACATCCCAATATATTTCTTTATCTTTCTGGTGTCCTTCCTTGCTTGCAGATAGGACTGGTTTTACTGAGGCGATCCTTCCTTGCTCTGTCCTTTGTTCTATGGGTTGGGGCCACCCTTTCTTGGCTTTTGTTGTGAGGGGTTCCCAGGCCCAAATTGTCACATCTTTTGTTTGAGCTTCTACTCGATTTTGATGGCATATTGGTAGGCCACGCCCAAGGATGAGATGTTCAGAAAATCCATTTCGACCTAGATGTATATATGAAGACCATCGCGATACTTGAGCACCAGATGTCACTCAGAATATTTGATACCCATCTTGGTGCACAAGGTATGGAAGATATTTGTGAACTCGGGCACTGCTTGGTCTCTTTCCTGTTGCAGTGTGGTCCATTTTGTATACAAGTCGTCATAACTTCCAACATGGTAGTATTGTTCCTTAATAGCATCCTTGAAGGACTCCCAGGTGACCACGGTTGTAAATAATGAGGGTTCATTTGTTTCCTTCTACTCACAGAAAGTTTCCCACTAATATTTGACATGGGGAATGGCTTTGAGGAGCACAAAAATAATATTTTCTCTATTTGATAAGTTATGGACAATAAATACCCTTCTAGCAGATTCAACAATTTGTCTACAGCATTTGCGTCTATCTGACATTCAAATATAGGAATTTTGAAGTTGATGTGTACCTTGAAGGGGGCGACACCTTCATTTGAGGAATATTTGTCGCTTATTGGTAGCCACTAAATGATTTGCACAAAACTATCCACCATCTCGTTCCTCTATTGCATGAGGGATTCCTCGAGCAACATTTTGAAGGGATCTCCTATCCAGTCATCTTTCTTTCCCCCCACCATGAGAAGTCTCTTGGGTGTGCAAGAGATTTTGTACTCAATAGAAACAAGCTCGAGACCTAATTCTTTGTACCCTAGCCTCGTTGAGGACATGCATTAAGAACGATAAGGAGAAGACTTATCTGATACCACTGATCCAGATTTTATGAGAAGAATGAAATGAATACAGATTATTATCAAAATATGCTTAACACAAAATAACAGATATACAGTAAAAATGGATTCTATTCACCAAGGAAATAAGCTGAAACTGTAAAATGCAGCAGAAAACGATCTTGCTAGAATGGTGGCGACTTATCTCTGAGAAGAGATGTGACAGTACATTGCGCTCATTCGCAAGAAGATGATTACAATGAGGCTCTCAAGGCCTTTTTACAATAAACAGGAATGTCAAAAACCTTATACATCCAAAAATATAACCCTAGGAGATGAAGCGCCAAAAGTCATGTGGACCCTGTTTGGGTAATTTAGTACATCAACTTCTCGAGGTCGTAACTTTTTCATACGATCTTTGTTTTAGGAGCACGATATCTCGTTGAAAAGTTCTATCTGAGGACTACACATTTTTTCATCAGACTCAAACTCTATATCTAGTTTGATTATGGAGAGTCCTAAAAACATTGTTTAGGGCCTCAAAACAGCCACAAAAGTTAGGGACCCGAAAAATATGAAAAAAATTGCCGAACTAGAAAACTACCAAAATGAGCCAGTTGGAATAGGTGGGAAGCCACCAACATCCATATGGATCAAGTTCCAACCATCCTTCTCCGATGATGCTCACCAAAAGAGATCCAATGGTCCAAATTTCAGTAGGGCCACTCTGTGATGGATCAATAGTTCTTTTTAACCTGGAGTACTTCATCTCTTGGCATCATCCTATGCCAATGGAGGGCTAGGATCTATTCGTAGTGTCGAATCAATGGCTATCATTCATCCTCTCTAAACATGAGTTTTCTACAGATTACCAGTCTGAACTTGGACTTGGCGAATTTCAGGAAATATTCTAAGTGATTTCTCATGCTTACCAAGCCTTCAGGACCTCCTACCTCTCTCTGAAAACCACTAAGGCTCTCCCTCTTTCCACTTAAGTGGGGTTTCTCATCTTCTGCAACTCTTCACTGCAAGATGGGGGCTTGTAGGGTATTAAGAATCCCTAACCCCGCAGAGACCTCCCAAACCTATTCTAAGACTTCAATGATGTAGGAAATGACATTCATGATACGAAGAAAATCATACCTTCACATCTTCATATATTTTGTGAAGGATTAAACCACTCAATATGCACTTCAACACATGAAATTATATATAAATATATTCACAGTAATAAGCTACAAATACCCAGTCGGCCCTATGTTGATCTTCAAGGTCACAGATAGTTACTTACAGTAATCCTTTCTAAGGATATGGATATTCAGTAAGAAGAGACATCAACAATTATTTCATGTTATAAAAATCTCTTGAACCTATGAGTTTCTCAACTATTATTTAAAAGGAGACCAATACATGTCATTCGGAACATATTTTTTATTATTACTAAACTCATTCATCTACAAAAATGAATCCCAAAATATACTTATCTGTTACAAGTTATAGTCATCCAATTGACTGTGGGTGTTCATCTTTCCACCCAACCATAGGCTCTTCATGCTCAGTAGTTTCGACAGAATTTCACCCCCATGTCAAGCCATGATACCACCAGGGAATTATCTTCATTCACCTCTCCTAGCTCGGGCCTTTTCAAGGTTTATCAAATTCCTTTCCAACATCAATCTCACGACCCTCTCAGCTCAGGATGGGTTCTTGGGTTCTCATACTAGTCCTACAACCAATTTATTTCTATAAGTCTCATGTCCCTTAGCCCCTATTTGGATTCACTCTCTCATAACCAAAATTCTTTGCTCCTTTTTATTTTTAAAAAATTTTCCAACTTTCTCCCTTCTCTCCCTCTTTATATTCTCTCCTCGTGCATTATTTTTTCATGTAACACTTATTGCAAAGGTTCTTGGCATATCCTTCTTCCTTTAGTCAGAAGGAGCTCAGGATCAATATAGTTCATCTTGGAAAGTATGACACTGTACTCAATAGTACCCTTGGCTAAAATTTGAGGAAATATTGTTATTTCCTTCTCATTGCTCATCAAGGTGGCTTGGGGTATTTTACACATGAATCCCATTTCTATGCCCATTCACAAATCCCTCTCGTGGTATCATGGCCAGTGCTCAAGGATTCAGCCCATAGTCAGTTGTTGGAATTTTCCATTAATCAATAATGCGTTTACAATATTTGCATGTCATTGCATGGAAATCTATAATTAGTAGTTTATAAAGGGGGTATTACAATTCCCCCCTTCAAAAGGAACGCCATCCTCGGTGTTCTTCTCAGCAACACCTTCCATGCATTTATCTTTCGGTTGCTTCAATAGTTTCCTTCTTTTCTTAATCCAGTCCTCACTCGGACTCTGTCACTTCAGAACATGCCTATATAAAATATCAAACATCATACATATTAATTCACAATTTCATGCATAAAGATTTCATTATTGTACATAATTCAAGATAAATATACATTCTCAACACAATACTTATCTGTGCAATTCATGGATCTGTATCCATATGATTATCTTACTAACTTGGCTCACTGTTTTCTTTGACATATGCATTGCGCTCATGATCTTGATCAACACTATACAAGAGTTATTGAAGACTCCTCTTCCTTTCCATCACTCACCCTCCAAGCCCAGGCTTAGGAATCCCCTTCTCTACTATTCAGTCCCTCGGGTGACCCATCTTTCCTTGCTAAGGCTTTCTCACACAAGAAGATTTGCATAGTTTTCACCGAGTCTTATAGCTGAGGTGTCCCTCTAACTTTATCTATCGAGGCATCCCTCTAGCCCGTGTTACCTCAACATGATATTATTTATGTTGATCATGGAGTACCACAAGGTTTTCATGTCACAATAATAGTCTTTTTAAACAATTTCCAGCTTGAAAGCCATCATCTGTCCCTCTAGGATAGATATTTCATCTCTCATGTATCACATGCATACAGTAATTCATGAGATGCCATCATCAATTTAAAAAAAAATTCAAATATGTTACCCATAGATTTATAATTCCACATTTTCATTTTCAGACTGGTTCTTCACATGAACCAAATTCACAAGTATGATTTTTTCTTCGCATAACAGTTTGGCTCAGCATGAATTGGTCTTCCCTGTGGGATTACAACATTGTCATATCCAAGACCCTTCTTCCTGCAATTTCAATATTCACATCGCCAAACAAGTTGTTGGTTTCTTATGAACATCACATTTTTATTGCACACTCACAATGCTTCATAACCAATTCTTAAAATTGTGCATTTCTAAAAATTAAATCACCTATGTAAATCTATTTACTGATACAAGGAAAAAATGATGGGTATCTGCTATATTCTTTGCACGACTAGACTAAGTGTAAGATACGTTGTGTCAGGCGTGGAGGGGGGTTTTAAGGGGGACCTCTAGGCCCCCTCTTCGGGGTTTGTAGGGGGGGTATATCCCCCCTACGTAGGAGTTTAGGGGCAGCGCCTCCGAGAAATTTTTTTACCTCGGGAAATGTGTCACATTTTTTCCTCGTTTTTCATGTCGCCTCGACTTTTGTGTCCATTGTTGGGCGGTTTTTCGGCACATGGTTTTTTTCGATGGTTTTATATTTCCAGTTAAGGAATTAGGTTTGTTGACTAATACAGGTCATTGGGTTAGGGTTTTAGATGTCGTTGGCTCCTATATGTATATTGTATTGTAAACAATGTATCACTATGAATGAATATAGAATATGTTGGTTTTTCCAGTTTGGGTTTCAAGGGGAAAAATATATGTGTAATGTGTGTATTTTCCATTGTATCTTTTTTTTTCTTTTATTAAAAATATGTTTGTAATAAAGTATTGTACAAGGTTAAAATCTACAGTTGGTATTAGAGCATTGTTGGCTTTAGGGTGACGCCTTTGTGGTCAAGGGTTTGGCTCAGGACTGTGATAAGCCTTGCTACAATGGGATATCTGTGGTATTGATTTTTCAAGTGAAATGAAATGGTGATCAGTTTGAAAATGGAGATCGAGAAGTTTAATGGGAAAATTTTTGAGTTGTGGAAGCTCAAGATGGAAGATATGTTGGTGGATAGAGATCAGTGGATCGTGGTGGGTCCAGGTACTGCACCTACAGGAACTTCAATAGATGACTGGAAAAAGTCGGATTGAAAGGAGAAGAGCACAATCTGACTGTGTCTCTCAGATTCAATATTACTGAATGTGTCAGAGGAAGCTACATCCAAATATTTATGGGATAAGTTGGGGAAGTTGTATTAGTCTAAGACCCTAGTAAATAAACTATTCCTGGGAAAGAATTTGTATAACCTGAGGATGAGTGATGGAGTCTCGGTGGCAGAGCATTCCAGCTCCTTCAACACTTTGGTAAGTCAATTAGTATCTGTTGAGATTAAAATTTCATATGAAGATAAGTGTATCAGTTTACTATGATCTTTACCAGACTCTTGGGATTGTCTGGCTATGGCCATAGGTAGTAATACAACTACCTTGAAGTTTGATGAAGTGGTATCATCCTTGTTTTCGAAGGAAATGAAATGGAAGAACATGGAAGGACAAAGCACAGATGCATTATTTGCAAGAGGACGCTCCCAAGAAAGAAATAGATCTAAGTCCTCAAGTGGTAGATATAATTCTAAGGGAAGATCTAAGTCTCCTGGAAAGTTTGTAAAGGTATGTTGGAGATGTGGAAAAGAAGGGAACTATAAGAAGCAATGTAGATCCAAAGTTGAGAAAAAGAAGGGATCTGAATAATATCCTTCTACAGAAGAAAATACCTCCAAGGAAGAAGGAGGGGATGTGTACTTGGCTTCTTCAAGAACACATGTAGATCATGAGGCATGGTTGGTTGACTCAGGTGCATCCTTTCATATGACTCCCCACAGGAAGTGGTTTTGTGAGTATGAAAGGTATGATGGAGGTAATGTTTTCCTAGGTGATGAATCGACAACCAGAATCATAGGTTGCGGAAAATTCAATTTGACACTCATATATGGAAGGATTAGAACATTACCTGGTGTTCTGCACATCCCTGGATTGGCCAGAAATTTGATTTTTGTAAGAAAAATGGATGATGCAGGGGTAAAAAATATATTTGAAAACGAAACCTACAAGATGGTTCGAGAAGCAATGGTGTTGTTGAAGGGAGTTCATTTTGGAACTCTGTAAAAGATGCAAGGAAGCAC
>JASDQU010101199.1:24023-50071 GCA_032191745.1 Picea mariana
AGGGGAAGAAGGAGATTGCATGCAAGTTGAAAAGGTTTGTGTATGGTTTAAAAAAATCAACAAGGATGTGGTATCAAAAAATTGTTACTTATATGTTGGGACTTGGCTTCAAAAGAAGCAAAGAGGATCAATGTGTGTATTTTAAATTAATTGGTGATCATTTTTTTTATTGGGTATTGTATGTGGATGACATGTTGTTGATAGGAAACAACAAGGAGATTATCCAGGATGTGAAAATTTAGTTTTCCTCTAAATTTGACATGAAGGATCTCGGTGATTCAAATTTCATTTTGGGCATGGAAATTAAAAGAGATCGGAAAAAGAGGAAACTTTAGTTAAATCAGAGAAAATATGTCGAGACAATATTGCAAAGGTTTAATATGCAAGAATGTTAACCGGTCAAGGTCACTATTCATGTTCGTGTAAAGTTATCTACGGATCAGTGTACCAAGACATAGGAAGAGGAGGAGGACATGTCTCATGTTACATATGCGAGTGAAGTTGGAAATTTGATGTATTCAATGGTTTGTACTAGACCAAACATTGCACATGCAATGGGAGTTTTGAGAAGGTATATGTCAAAACCAGGGAAGGAGCATTAGACAGTAGTAAAAAGGTTTTCCAGGTATTTGTGTGGAACTACTAGCTATGGATTGTGCTACCAAAGGAAGACCAGGATTGGATAGAGTATTGGACATACATGGATTTGTTGATGCATACTAGGTTGGATATGTGGATTGTAGGAGATATACAAGTAGGTATGTGTTTAACCTGTTTGGAGGAGAAATCAGTTGGATGAGAAAAAGACAAGCTGTAGTGGCACTTTCAACTACAAAATTTGAATACATGGCAGCTGCTCATGCTAGTAAGGAAGTAGTTTGGTTACAAATATTGTGTTTAGGTATTGGGTTGGTACAGAAATATGTAAGCATATATTGTGACAGTCAGAGTGCAATTTTTCTAGCGAAGAACCCGGCCTATCATTCAAAGAAAAATCATATTGATATTCAATATCACTTTGTCAGAGACATGGTTAAATAAAAGAAAGTTTTGTTGATGAAGGTGGACACTTTGAAGATTTTTGTAGATTCATGGTCATTGTTTCCCTGGATTGTTGACTATGTAACCATATAACCCCCTATATGCAAAGAAAACAACAAGTGGGAGAGTGTTGGGTATGTGTTATATTATTTGCACGACTTGCACTAGTGTTTGCTACGTTGCATTGTGCACGCAGGGGGGTTTGAGAGGGGTCTTCTATGCCTCCCCTTTGAGGGTTGTAGTGGAGAGATATCCCCCCTGTGGGGGTTCAAGGGCAGTGCCCCCAAGAAAAAAAAAATTCCTCAAGAAATGTGTCACATTTTTGCCTCATTTTTGTGTCGCCTCGATTTTTGTGTCCATTGTTGGGAAGTTTTTCGGCACATGGTTTTTTCTGATGGTTTTATAATTTCAATTAAGGAATTAGCGTTGTTGATTAATCCAGGTCATTGGGTTAGGGTTTTGGATGTCGTTGGACCCTATATGTATATTGTATTCTAAACAATGTATCACTATGAATGAATATAGAATATGTTGGTTTTTCCAATTTGGGTTTCCAGGGGAAAAATGTTTGTGTAATGTGTGTATTTGTCATTGTATCTTTTTTGTTCTCTTATCGAAAATTTGTTTTCTATAAAATATTGTACAAGGTTAAAATCTACAAAAAAAGAGTTTTCATTCCTTACGTATGCATTATATTCAGCATACCCAACTTTTAAAAATTTAATCAATTTTCATATGCATTGGTTTCAGATTACCATATTCTATGTTAGACACTCTTCCATGGTACGTTGGAACTCAGCCAAACTTTCACCACATGGCTCATTAACTCATATCCATTATTCAATAGGAATTTGTTTCATTATTTGAGCTAATCATGATATCAAATCAACATAAATTATATGAAATTAAAACATCATATGAATGTGTTCAAGAATTGTTTCTTCACTAATAACTAGGGTGCCAATACTCATGACCACCCAATTATCTCTTTACCATCCTTCAACTCTGGTAGAGTATTGGAAGATTCTTCTTCCACAATGGGCAATCCTATAATGTATCACTCATGAAAACATGTTTTCCCTCAATTCATTAACCAATGTGTTGTTTATGATAACTTTTGTTCATAACCATTCATGATTAATTAATACATCAATGACACATTTGTTCATGAATTTTTATGCAAGGATTTTAAACATCGTCGACTGCCAAAGGTTGTTTTCTCTATCCTCCGGGTTCTTTTCCTAAATCATAACCTCTTGGTTATCAATGGAATACAATTTCCACTCAAAAACACATCCATATCATCATCAAAATAGTAAAACATTTCAAAAGGGGTTCTTACCCGATCCCTTTTAGTCCTCATGCCACACGGGCATGGAAGCTTTTACTTGTCCTAGTTTTCATCAACCTTTCTGACATTACCTCATCAATAGTACTTCATGGGAACTGGAAAAGTCCCTTAATCAATCTTTCAATGGAATCCTTCTTGCAATTATCATCTTCCTAAGGTTTTCCACCATTGGCAGTTGTCTTCCCTAACAGCTCCAATATTTTCTACACATGACATACATCATCACCTTCAAAATTATATCAGTTGTCTTGTTAAATAAGAATGCATGTATCATTACATTTAAAACAACAATAATTTTAAGAGATGTCCTAGAATATCTATATGTATGTTATGCTAGAAACATTCACACACAATAGCACGTCGGTTTTCTCATCCCAGATAAACACAATAAAGTACTAGAAATGGGTGAAAGGACTCTTCCCTTTTCCAACTTATTCTACATAGTTTGGAATTTTCAGCTTAACTAAACTATTCCCAAGGCCTCACTTCCCTTGCAAAATCGTGGTTTAACAATGATCATTTATTTAAACATATTCATAAATTTATTTTCCAACTGTACTTTTTAAAGTTTACAAATTTTTTAAGCAAGCATAGTTTTAAAGTGAGAAATATGTTCCTCCTTTTCTCATTTATTACTTATGCAATTCATCCACTTTTTGGATCTTGCCAGCTATGTTCCTTGAGTAGCCTCGGTCAAGTTTTTATTGACCTTTCCTAGATGCAACATCATAGTCAACTCATTATGAACCAGTGCATCCTGCACCTTTCCCAAACAATATCGGATTGGTTATCGTTCATTTGCTTATCTTTCATCCATGCAATACATTTTAAAATGTAATCCAGGATTCCTATACAAACAGAAATTGCAACATACTAGTTAGTTTTCTAGTAGTCATTAAGAATATGGATATTTTCTCTAGACAGAGTATTATACAGTTCCTTCACAGGGAACTTCTTCAACATGCAACTTTCTTGTTGCACATCCATTACCATATGAAATGACCTCAACCTCGAGTTGGCCTCAACTTCATTATTTCAAATTTTTACCCAATATTTTGTAAGGAATATAAGCATGCATTCTTATGATGCATTCAAATTGTACATTCCACATGTATCCTTACTCTATTAACTTATCTTCATAGTGAACTTAACTACATGCATCATCATATCGTGTGCCTACCATAGGCACACTTTACAATTTCACATGCATATCCATTTAAGTCATTTCACTCATGATTATTCACAATCATTCACATGCAATATTCAAAGATAAAATCATATTTCCTTCTTTCAGTAACAACATAGCTTCCTTTATCATGGTTCTTTCAGCATTTCATATTATCTCTCTCTTTGAGGAGTGGCATACCTCCTCCTCAAGCTAGCATTCAAAGAAAACAAACAGACTCTTCAAAACAGAGTTGGTTATGTATCCATAACATTATCCAATCTTGGAAAGTACACTCCTTTCCTTACTTCCTTTAATAGACTCCCAAGGTACAAACCCAATGAATACAAGTGCAAACATACAATATAACACTCCTTTACTAAAATTTTATAGCATTCATTCATGTTTATCTGATCTTAATATCAGCCTTCTTTAAACATAAATTACAACCATCCACATGACTAGTCTTATAGACATATTCATTTCTGCCTTGATACTAGGAAACCCTATAATGCATTCAATCCAAGAACTCGAGAATCCACTTACATACATAGATATTCAGCATGAAAGTTCACTCATTTCACCCTTTTCCATGTCATTAACACAAATTGACATTTCAAACTTCCATACCATTCCTCCCTAGGATCTTACAATCATTCATATGACAAGTCCCATAGGTATACTTGTAATTAGGTTTCCCTCTTTTCATGACAACAAACATCAAGAAACCACTCTTTCTCAATTGATATCAAAGCATCCCACAATTCAGAAAATAAAAATAGGTAACTACAACACTACCCAAGGTAGCAAGATAACAATTTCATTTTCTCTTCCTGCCTCAAACCATTCTTGGTCGACAGACCTCTACCTACCAAGGAAATCCTTTCCCAGATTCCTTCTTAATGTTTCATGAGTATACTATTCCATACCCATATGGCTATTATTCACCTATAAATGTCAATCTAACCCATTGGTCTTTTGAAAACTCCAAATCATTTTCTTTACCATATTTTGGATTAGCTCCTTCATTGATCCATTACATCTTTAATCTCATAGGATTATATATAAACACCATTATCATAAAGTTATTCATGTTGCTAGCTTTCCTGCTGATATAAAAGCATCCTCAACTAAACATTCCATCAGTAGACCATACCTTTCAACCCACCAAAAGTTATAATATGTATATTTTCATGTTCAAACATGCTTACTCATGTCAATAGGTGCATACCCATTTTGTACATTCATGAGCTCATAATTGGCTCATATGTTCCTAGCATCTCACCTATTTTTTGAGGACTATCATTATTTCATAGAACTCTTTTTTCTTTTATTAACTAGGTTATCTCAGCTACAGGATTCATTCATCACAGGTCAAGTGAACTGACCTTACACATTTCCTATCAATCCTCTAATCATGAGGAATTAAACATATATGGTTTAGTATTTAATTTGAGTAGTAATTAATACTGTCAAGGATTCTATCAATCCATACTTAATTCCTTTAACCACAAGGAATTTTCCATAAGTGTCTTATCCCTTATATAAATAGCCATTATAAATGCAAGAGGATTTGTCTACACAAGAAGATAGACAACATTACACTTAAATTAAATTAAATAAATCATCATATTGTTCCTGATTTTATACTAAGACTATATGTATAATGTCAGGCATCAGGAAATGAGGAAAAGGTTTCAATGTTTTCCTTTCACCACATAAATAGTAGAGAAAAGTTCTTTAAAAAGAATTAATATTATAATAGCTCAGAGGTTGTTTCTCGTACCTGAGTTAAAATCAAAATATAGAAAGAATGGAAAGAAAAACATAAAGCTGCTTATCAAAGCAAGGCATCAAAAGCTGAAGAATCTTACTTTGTAACAGAAGAAGAGAGTGATTGATGTAATCTTCAATGAAGTATAGAATATAGTATCTATTTAACATGTAGGTCTTGTATTAACTAATAGTGAATACAGAGGAAAATTTGTTTGTTAATAGATTACTAAATATAACATAACCACGGTAGAAGTTGTATTAAATTGTGATTTGCATTCATCAAAGAAAATATATGAAAGTATGTTGAAATATAAAAAGACAAAGAACACATAACTCAGAATAGACGAGATTTATAATCTCTGGCCTGCATTTGTATTAATTCTCAGTGAAGAGAGTCTTCTCCTTTACAATCGACAAAAAGAATCCCTTTGTTTCTTTCTCAAAATGTATATTTATACTAGATTAAAACGTTTTGAATTCTATCATTCTAAAAGTTTCGATTACAAATGAAAATATGAAACACTTCACTTAGTTGTCCTTTGTCTTCCTTCATGATGGCGTGGCGTTTTCCTTTATTTTTCCTCTAGCTCCAAAATAGGATGAAATAAGCAATTGTATTACTGGCCGCCAGAAGTCTTCCCTTTCCCCTGTTCAATACAATTGACACACTTTTATACCAACTGGGCTATCAACTTGGGAAGTTCAGTTTGGTCATTTGCTTCGAAAGTGTAGTACTTCCTTTCCAACTGTGGCAGTCTTGCTCCTATTTTCTTGTCTTCTATAATGATAGACAATAACTATAGGTTTTGTTTTATCAACCATTTATCTATCTAGGAAATATCGACCTATTTTATCTGAGATAGTTCAACTTGATATCTTTCCACATTCCCCTTGATATCTAGAAGATGTTTAACTATGTTAATTTTACCCAAAGTTCCAGAGCTATTCTCCTTATCGAGATCCAGCAAAAAAAAAATTATTAGGCCAAATGTTTCTTCACAAGAGCCTCTCACCTCTTTATCCATTTTTTTGTTCTCTAATAGATTATGCTCCTATGCCTTTAACAGGATGCTACCTCTGGATTGTTCTAGAATGGAATATCTAGAATCGATGACCATTTCCTCTTTCGTTGTTGATATGATAGCCTCCTGGAAAGTACTTCGAGCCACCTTAGCTTCTCTCTCTCTTAAGGTGATTTTTTCTAAGGCTAGATCTATCAACTGAAAATGATCCTGGATGATTTCTACTTTAGTAAGTAGAATCTGTTGAACTGCTTCTATCTTCTTTTGTATTTCTATGGCTTGAGTTTGAAATGTTGCTACATCTATGACCTGACTTTCAGTAGAATTTAATTTAGATTGCAGTTGTTTTATTAAATCCTTCTGTTGACTTACTTGTGCTTGACTTGTCTGACCCAACTGTTGTATTTGCTCAATATTAGATTTGAGTTGTTCAATTTTCTGTTGATTAGCTGCTTTGACTTGTTCAAGTTTTTACATGCCTCATTCTTGGCATTTGCTTCTACAGTTTCCATCTGAGACTGTAATTTGTTGATTAGCAAGTCTCTTTGTTTGAGCCACTCCTTCAAGGTTCCAACTGAATATTGGTTGGTCGTTTCATAAGCCCCCAATGTTCCTTCTATCTCATCGGTGAATTCTTCCTCTTCTAAGGCTTCTCCATCCATTAGTATTTTGTATTTCTTAGCTGCTGCACCTGCCTTTTGGTATGTTTCTTGCTTCACCACGGCCCTCCTTTTCTTGCTCAAAAAGAAATCGCTAGGAGGTAATTATTCTATAGAGATAGGTGTTAAATCCTCTTTAAATATTATCTCTGCATTGGGACTCCCCTTTATAAATTGTAAGGGCGCGACGGATGGAATGGGACTGCCGATTTCTTTGTATGCTTGTTTCATGATAGCATCTGTGGCCGTTTCATTTGATGGAGACAAGGGTATGTCTCCTACCCCTGTTTAACTGGTGTATCTATCTCTGGGAGTTTTTCTTCTTGGTTTGGGATCTCAGTTTCCTTTTTTGAGGTCTCAGTTTCCTCTATGTTCTCCTGAATTTTTTGTTTGCTAGGATTTGTATCCATTGAACCTTGGGCTTCTATTTGCTGTGTACTTGGAGGTTTTTAGTTTTTGCCTTGCAAAACTTTGGGAAGGCTACTTCTCCGGTGTTCCTGGAATTTCTATAAATCGGCCATCTCTCCGAGCAGTAGAGCTTGAACTTGACTTAAGACTTCTGAGTAATATCTCGCTCCTCGAAACATTTCGTTATCGGGGGAATATTCATGCTCATATATTTTTAGAACACAACTTTCCATATGGTTACCCATGACCCTATGAGGATCGTGTTTCTTAAATTCAATGTCTACTAGTTTCATTTCCTCTAAGACCATAGCCTCCACTTTGGCATGGAATAAATCTAATAAAGAATATGTACCAATGTGTACGGGAAAAGACGGCCATACCTTTTTCTGAACTCCTTTGAGTTCTTTGCTTATCCCACCGAGCACAGTTTGCCTGGCGATTTCTCGACATACTAGCTCGTCTGGTAAGAATAGCGGTAGGGCATAAGGGGGAATAGAGCAGCCAAAAACCCTAATATACGAGAACTATTCTTCCAGGTACCAGTCTGCCACGCTGTTTAAGTTTGTCACGATTTTATCCGAAATCTTGGGAGGCAAATGGTTGTAGATAATGACATGCATCGGTACCATTACACAGTTGAAAATATCATAGACGAAGTCCTTGGCCTTATCTTCCCAGAGTTTGGAGTGGTACACATGAATAGCCTCTGCGTTATTTGGAGTCCAGCTCCAACTTATTAATGGAAAAGGTGTCATGAAGAAAACAGCATCCATAATGTACGCAGACATGAAAAATGAAGATGCTTTCCCACTTTCCCTTTGTGCTTGATATTCTATTACTTGGCTGGCCAGAGTATCTGACAACAATTTAGGCCAGTCGAAAGAGTACCCCTCTACTACTATGTGGATAAGAGGTACCCATGGGAGAAAACAATGCGCAGTATTCTCTCTCCCATAAATCTTGCATACCATCATTTCTACATACATAAATTGTGGATGTAATGAAGGGATTGTGTATATACCATGAGTGTCTACCATGAACTTTTCAGGGCGTGAGCACCAATCTTTGATCAAGTCAGATAAGCTTTTTCCAAATTGCTCGCATTCTTTCTTTTTGAAACCCTCTAAGAATTTGGCATTGTAAGTAAAATTGGGTGTGGGGGACAATTTTTACATCGCTTGCAGATGCTCCAGCCTAAATTTCCCAACAACCACCTTCCGCACGTTAAATATTGTCTTAGTCAGGACATCTATGTGGTCCAGTGCCCATTTAACCATATCACAATAGGGGAAAAGTCGCGGCCTTGTTGCTAGCTTTTGAAATTCCGACTGAGCGACCACTTTGTATTTGATATACAAGTCATCTTTCTCGTTGTCGCTCGAGTCGTCTGGGTAGTTTATCAGCTCGTATTGCAAGATGTTGAAAACCTGTGTCCATGTTTTGACTGTGTCCATGTTTCTAGGCGAGGCATCAGAGATAATATTTGAATTCTGACCTGAACTTTCACCAGTTGTTTTGGGCAATTTCCATGGAGCCATGATGCAAAATCTCGAGATTATAGTTCATGTCACAGAGGATGAAAATACAAACAATGGTTATATCGCTAAAATCGTTCTGTGAAACTATAATGAAATTAAAATAATGACGGAAATTCTTTCGCTTAGAGTACTCGAGTATGTGCGGGTCCTTTCTGACACAACGTTTAATTCTTTTAATAGAAATATTCTAAAATGAAGCAAGATCTTACTTTCAATCATTCCCCTAATTCATTTATAAATGCCATAAATGTTTGATATTTCCTGATTTTAGATGATCGTAGGAACATTTAATTCTTTACCCATAAGCTCGACAGGTTTAAAGTTGTTTAAGATAGTAATTTATCCAATTTAATCCTTTAATTAATCATAATTAGTTCTTAATCCTTTTTCGGCGTTCGTAGTCTTGGAAAATTTTATTCTTAGTCTTGGGCCATGAACCCCAAATTTGTGATATTGTGATTTGGTTAATTAACTTTGATCAGACTTGAGCTCTTAATTTATCATGATTAGTTTATAAATCTCATGACCTCGGGTATCGAGATTACAAAGGTGTCATTCTAAGGTAAAATTGTTGAGTCGCGAAGTCACCATAATTAACGAACGTTAATTATTGTTAGCCTTGTAATTAACTAGGTTTATATTAAGCCGCTTTCGCGACTTTGTACATCGAACACTCGAAGGTCGCTCGAGGTATGACTCCCGAATCGTGAAAGTGCGATGTGTTAAAATGGTGATAATCACTGCTCAAACTTTCGATGATCATGATTAAGCTTAACCCGACTTTGCTATTTCGCATGTCGGGACATTGGGAGTTTTGATACGTATAACTGTTAGATTTGCGAAATCCAAAAATCCAAGATTTGAGGTTTATGGTTATTGTTTTTGTTATTTGAAAGAACGGGTGGCTTCAACCTTTTGGTAACTAGAGAATTTGAAAAATATATGTGTTCCAACATAGGCTCCATCTAGGGATCTCTTCTCCCTGTGGGACAAGAAGAACAGTAGACCACGTGCCTTTATTGGGTAAATGGAGTCATTACTTTGTTTTTGTGAAATGTTTTCAGAAAGAGGGTACAGAGAGAATCTGAGGTTTCATCTTTATCTCTGAAATCTTTCGAAACTTAATCGTTTACTAATCTCAATTTTATGTCCTTATATGACTTCATCTTCCTTAAAACCGACTTCGGATCTTCTTAAGATAATCAAAGAAACCTTAGTATTTCTAACAGGTTTTGTCGATCTTTCTTGCATCAAGCCAAAGTAATTTCGATGTTTTTTAATCAGAGAGCCTTGCGTGAACTTGGGATGTAGATCTAGTCCAAAAGAACACTGGTTACCAGAGTAAAATATAATTCATGTATAACAACCTTACAGATATCTTAGACATTTCTTCACTGCCAGCGAGCTTGTTCAATACCCCGATGAAGTTATCTGATTCCCTTATTGAATTTCCTTTCACCACTTCAGTTTGTAACTTTGCATGTAAATGTCGAGATGAGGGCGATCATTTAATGAATTTCCTTTCATCATCTCTTTTTTGAACTAGATGGGGGAAATCATTTGTGAATTTCCTTTCACCATCTATCTTATACTTTCTTTTTAGAACATGAAGTGGGGGCAATCAATTTGTATAAATCATACTAGGGGTGATATCTATTGATAATTTTGGCAACAGAGGTCTATTAATTCACTTTGATTACTCTGGAACCTTCAAAACATGTTAGTCCGCAGGAAACTTATGGCGGATTTTTTATTTCCAGGGGCCTTCTTCTGAGCAAGATTAATCATTTAAAACCTGTTAAAAGACTAAGAGAGTTAGGATTAGCCTATACATACTTTTGTTCAGTAGGAGCCCGAGGAGCCATGAGGACTTTCCCTTTGTCTAAATATTTGTTTGTCAGCTTTTAGAGGTAAAGTGTGACCCCTCCTTCCTCTGTGGAGGCCATGGGGAGGCATTTGGAGTCAAGGGGAATAATACCAAAGATTTGAAATAGGGTGACAGAGGGGTTTCGTATTTCATAAACGTGGTTCTTATAACGTAAACCCGACTCTTGAAAAATGTTCTCTGTGTTCACTTTATTTCTTCTTTTTCCGTTTATTTTAATTTTATCCAGAGATCTCTTTTGTGATTTACTTTGAAAATTTGTTTCTTTAATATAAGACCGTTGTTACGCCAGGTGATATTCTTTGGAAATATAAATAATTCAATGACTCATACCTTTGACTCGCCATTTCTCTCTCATCTAAGTAAATTATTTATTTATCACCTATTTTGGGATGACCAATATTTATGATATACAACCACTTGTTTGTCTTCTTCGTAATGTTGGAGTTATCAACAACAATCCTATGTAAAAACAACATGAAGAGTGTCAGGGTTTTGCGAGTCACAGCGTTCGATGAGTAAATTATTAAAAATCACTAATCTATTTTATTTGCGGTGGAAGTAAGACTTACCTAAAACTGTAAAAAACAGAAAACACAAACCGATATATACAATGGGATTTTGCAAATCGTTTATTGCATATAGTGCTTAAGATAATGCCCTTTGATAGGGGTGTTGATAATTTTGTCGTCCAAATTTTCTAGCAGAAATGAGTTCTTCCCTTCGGAGGCTGCAACTTTGAATGGTCCATACCAGATATGATCAAATTTTCCATGTTTGGCCGAGTCTTCTCTCCTAGCGTCCCATTTCAAAACTACGTCGCCAGGGAGGAATTCCCTATCTTTAGCCTTATGATCAAATAGGGATTTCATGTTGTCTTGATATTTCTGAAGTTTTTCATCCACTTCAGCCCTATTTTTCTTAACTTCGATCAGTTGATTTATTCTTCTTGTGACATGATTTGGTTCTTCTTTTTCATCTTACCAAAGTTTCATTACAGGTAGAGCCAAATTAATGGGTAATACCACATCAGTCCTATATACCATTTGAAATGGAGAAGTACTGATTCATTTCTTGGTGCTTATCTGATTTTCCCACAAGAAATATTTCAAATGCACATGCCAGGATTTCTTATTTTCGTTCAAAACCTTTTTTATTATGGTGATTAATCTTTTGATTGATGATTCAGCTAACCCATTGCCTTGAGGATAGTATGATGTAGAATGGCCCAGCACAATATTGTATTTTTGGCAAAAGTTGACCACTGCCATAGATTTGAATGCCTGGGCATTATCTGTAACTATCTTTTGGGGACAACTGAATCTAGATAATATATTTTCCTCCAAGAAATTTATTACCACTGAATATGTCGCTTTCCTGGTCAGGATAGCTTCTACCCATTTGGTGAAATAGTCCATAGCGGTCAGGATCCATCTATGTTGTGTGCTGGAGTGTAGATTGATCTCGCCTATAAAATCTAACCCCCATTGTTGAAAAGGGGCTTTTGTTTTAACCGATACCAAAGGTAACGTCGAGAGTTTATGCTTGCCTGAAAATAATTGGTTGGAGTTACAGTCTATGACTTTGGCATTCACATCTGTTAATAACTTAGGCCAATAATATCCTACTCTCAGGATTTTATAGGTTGTTTCTCTCCACTCATGATTTCCTCTGCACACTCCTTCGTGAAATTCATTTATAACTCTTTTTGTTTCAGATTCTACTAAACAAACTAGTAGGAAACCTAGAGGGTCTTTCCAATACAACTGGCTTTCTGAGATACAATACTTTACTGCATGCAATTTCAATGTCCTAGTCTTAGATGGAGACATATCGTTTGGGAATTTAAGAATCAGAAGATAAGATACTATGTCTTTATACCAACCCGAAGATGCAAACTTCTCTTCGATTCTGGTTGTGGCTATCTAGTCGTCAAATTCTTCTATGTCTAAATATCCTTCATGCTCTTGTAGGTTATTTATTCCAAGCGCTCTAAAATTTGATTCGGCTAGTAGTTTAGCCAAACATTGTCCCTTTATGAGCTTTGTCGGTTTTACCTCTAGATCGAATTCTTGAATTTTAGCAAGCCACCGACCCCTCTTCCCATCAATATCAGGCTGGACCAATATATCTTTAACGGAACTGGTGGGTACATATGCAATGATCTTGGAATGCAGTACGTAGGTTCTGAAATCTTTTAGTGCTTTCACCATGGCATATGCTTGTTTTTCCATTATGTCATACCTCAATTCTGTGTCCCTAAGGATCTTACTAAAAAATGCTATTGGTTTCTCAAAACCCTCTTCGTTCTTCTGGAGGAGTACCACCACAATTGTATGTTTGGATGCAAATGAAAAGATAAAAAATTCCTTTAGATAATCAGGGATTGCCAGTACAAGTGCTTAACCTATAATTTTCTTGATGTGTGCAAATGAGGCTTTTGCTTCGGCCATACATTTAACTTCACTGTTCTTCTTGAGCATATCTGTAATCAATTTCACAATTTCAACAAAGTTCGGGATAAATATCCTCAAAAAAATTATTTTCCCTAAAAATGACTGGATTTCTTTTACATTTCTAGGAATATTTATAGTTTCAATAGCTTCGACCCTTTTAGGATCGATTTTAATTCCGTCCAGAGATACAATATGGCCCAAGAGTTTACCTTCTTGCATCGTAAAGTGAGATTTCTTGGGATTTAGAGACAAACCAAATTTGTGGCATTTCTCGAACATTTGCTTGAGGTGGATTAGATGTTCTTCATCAGATTTGGAAAAAACGGTCAGATCATCGAGATAAATAACGACAAATTTATCTCTTTTGTCAATGAAGGCAATATCCATAGTTCGCTAGAAAGTAGCACCTACATTCATCAAACCAAAAGGAATTTTGTCATACATAAATGTACCCCATGGGGTGGTGAATGTTGTCTTTTCTTTATCGTCTTCGTTTACAACAATCTGATTGTAACCAGAAGAACCGTCGATCATTGACATTTTATTTGCTCCGACCACTTTTTCTAGAACATGGTCCATTTTGGGTAGCGGATAATTGTCTTTGAGAGATGATTTATTTAAATTTCTAAAATCTACACACAGTCTGATTTCTCTGCTCTTCTTCCCAAACGGGACCAGATTAGCTACCCACTCAGAGTACCTGAGTGGTACGATTATTTTAGCATCCAGGAGATTTTTTACTTCTTTTTCAACCACGGGAAATACTGTGGGATTGATTTTCCTGAGCTTCTGTCTGAAAGTTTTAACACTTGGCTTTAAAGGAATCTTGTGTTCGATCACAGTGGTTTCATAGGTTCTCAGCTCATCGTAAGGCCAGGCTAACACGTCTTTATACTGCTCGAGTAAATCTGCATATTTACCTTTCATCTCAAGAGGAAGATATTTTGATATTTTTACTATTCTAGGATTTTCCTTGGTACCTATATTGCAGTCTTCGACTTTTTTTGGTTGAGTTTGCAGAGAAGATTTTAAGGGCATGTTGTTTTGATCAAATAGTCTTTCTAAGGGGATTGGGCCTTTAGGGATTTGGTTGTTTTTTAGTACTAACATGCGATGATTTGCGATATTTTTTTGGAATTCTTGAGGATCTTCCCCTTCTTTCATAATCCAAGTATGATCGTTCTGGTTTTCTTGGTCAATATGCGTCTCAACAAAGTATTCCACCATTTCGAGGAACTTTTTGATCTAATCATCATCTTCAAACACATTCCAGTGTTGTATATTGTTTGGTATGGAGGGTTTGTGCCTCATCTCTATGTGATACTTGAGTTTAAAAGTTGTAGGAGGTGCGAAAGTTGAGGCTGCTTTGGCTAATGAATCAGCTTGCAGATTTTCTATATGGGGACTGTGATGGACATTAACTGATGAGAAAGAAATTTCCATTAAATCCCAAGAACATTTTCTATAAGATTTCAATCTCGGGTGTTTGGCCTAGTACTGTCGATTTACTTGTTTCACAATTAATTCTGCATCTCCATACACTTCCAAGTTTTTTATGTTTAACTTTCTGGCAGCTTCTAATCCCAAGACCAGGGCTTCATACTTGCATACATTATTCATGTAGTCTATGTCCCATTGTATTTTGTAGGATAAAGGAATGATAAACTCATCTCCAGGTGCTACAAAAAGTACTCTTGTGCCTGATCCTTCACATGACGAAGCACCATCGAAATACATTTTCCAAATTCCGGTACTATATACACTTTCATTTATTTTTTCGAATTTATTTTTCTCTGTACAATTTTCTTCTGTACATTCATCCACATCATCATCAATTGATAAAATACAATTTCCAAGATCTTGATCAGCGACATAAACATGTTAATTGCTAGGATTATGTGGATCACTTACATTATATGCCAGCCGTGTTTCCCATTATAATCAGGTGAACTGTCCTCCAAAAATGGGAATCGTGGCGTACGTCATGTCCAGCTGAAGGGATCCTCCAAGATGAACACTTTTTACTAGGATCAGTACAAGATTTACCACTAAATCTTTGATCATTCCCATACATTTAACTTTTCTTGAATCAAATGCATACAGGTCTCTATATGGCCTGGTAATTTCAAGGCCAAGTCTATCCATAATAGCCTTGGGCATCACATTATGTGAGGCTCCAGAATCCAACATGTAGTTATGTAGTAGATGATCATGCACATTTAGTGTAATGTAGAAAGGAGCAACGCTATCTCTGGACCCTTCAAAATGCAAACCAAAAATTATATTAGGCTTATCATCTTCCAAATTTATAACATCATCTTGACTTCCCATATCTGAAAAATTTATCATTTTGTTGATTTGTTTTCGGTAAATAGGATCTTTGCCAATTCAACCAGAGGTATCGGTATTTTGATTTTGTTAATCTCATTTTCTAGGCTGAAACCTCTTATAGTTTTTTCAGTTTCTCTTATTGGTACTTCGGTCTCCTTCTTTTCTGCTTTATTTGTTTGTATTGCTTTATTTTCAGGTCTTTTTGTTCTTGCCGTCTGTGTTTTGACTGTCTTAGTTTTGGCACCATGTGGGTCAACTCCTTTTATCTTGGTGTTATGTGTTTCAGTTTCCTTTGGAGCTGGTTCATATACTTCGCCTCTCAGCAGGATTTTCTTTGGTTGGGTAGTTGTCATGTTTTTAGTTTTAGACCTTAGATTATACTTGTTTTGGAGCTCGGCCATTATAGTATCAGCGATTCCTTGGCAAGAAGGGTCCTCTATATTATTTGTGTTGCTATCCTTGTTAAACCGATTTTCTGTTTTTAAATACCTCTCATAATCTTGTCTAGTTAAATGAGGTTGATAACAATCCTCACAGAGATTATTCATATCTTCTTCTAAATCCTCAAATTCTTGCATGTCATTTCCTCCTATAAATTTTTTGTTTTTTAAAGGAGTCTGGACTTTTTGATATTCATTTTTAATTTGTCTTTGTTATATTTGAGGATTGGGGTTCCTCCTGAATTCTCTCCTAATGAACTGATCTGCTTTAGATTGATCTAGTTCCATCTTTGAAATTTTATTTGACAGTTCTTTAATTATCTTTTCCATATCATCCATCTTGTCGTCTGTAGACCTCCTAGATCCGAAGGGTCCTTCTTGTTCCCTAAATCATTTAATCTCTTTGTTTCTCGTTTCCACCTTTGTTTTTAATTTTCCAGAAGCCATCATATTTGACTCAATTTCTACGGCGTCATCTTGCATTTGGGTAAGTTCGGTCGCTCTTCTTTCTCCCAATAATAGTGTGAAATCGGGTTCAAAATCTCCTGCAAAAGTTACCTTTGTTGCAGACTGGGAATTTTTAACTTCAATTGGGATCTTTTTATATAATTTATTAAACCTTTGGATGAATTCAACAACAGTTTCTAAATTTTCCTTCCTTAAAGCCCCAAACTCAGTTAAATAATATAAGTGATATTTCCTTTCACCCCATTGTCTGAGAAAAGAGTTTTCTAGTGCGTCGTAGGATAATGTCGAACCTGCGAGCAAACTTCGAAACCAGTTTCTCACATGTCCTTCGAAAGGTTGAACAAACAATCGTGAATATACGTCTTCGTGCTCAAGACAGAGAATATCTATGAATTGATCAAAGAAATTTGTATGTTTAGTTGCGGTTAAGTCTCCTTCCACTATAAACTTAGGTAGGTTTTTCATGTAGTTTTCAGGTAAATCATGAAGGGGTACTGGGAGCACCAAAGGAGCGTATCTGGCAGCTACTTTAGCAAAAATCCTAGGGGGTGGGGGTGGGCCTTGACCGCTCCCTCCTCCTCCTCCAGTAGCTACCATAGATATTCTAGGAGAGGAAACCAGTACGTTATAAATAGGGTTTTCAAAGATGTATACCGATATTTTAGATTCTTTGGGATGAAGCAAGAAAGATTCTGAGAACCGTTTATCAGGAGATGAAAAAACTAAAAAAGGGGGAAACGAGATACGGGGACTTGGTTCCTCTGACTTACAATATATGTAAATGGGAGAACCTACAGGAGTTGAATCTGAGTGTATGGTATACTCTTCTAGACTTTGTGAGGTTGGAAAATTTATTTCAAGAGCTGATGGGATATCAATCGAAACAGACTTTACTATAGATTTTTGACCTTCACTTACACTGGAGGTAGTCGAAAGAGCTTCAGTCTTAATTTCGGGTAGAACTAATTTAGGGTTTATGGTTTCAAGTGGAACCTTAGCCTTAGACTGTGTGGATTTAGGTTGGTAAACCGCCGTAGCTTGTTTAATGAATCCTCTTGTTTTCGGTATTTTTTCAGGTTTGGAAACAGGCGAGGTCTGCTTATCATCTAGGTTTTATTTGGTGTTCCTTTGACCAGATGTTGGCTTATTTAAATTGTGGAGTCACCAAGTGAATAATAAAAACTTGGCATTTCTAATGTGTTCGGTCTCTGCTCACTATCAAACAAAGAAACTTGCAAATGTCATTCTCCCAGGGAAAAATAACTTTGTTTCCCCGTCCCCAGCAACGGCACCAAAAGGATGGTGTTCCTGAGTTTATACTAAGGCTATAAGTATAATGTCAGGCATTAGGAAATGAGTTAAAGTTTTCAATGTTTTCCTTTCACCACATAAATAGAAAAGAAAAGTTCTTTAAAAAGAATTAATATTATAATAGCTCAGAGGTTGTTTCTCGTACCTGAGTTAAAATCAAAATATAGAAAGAATGGAAAGAAAAACATAAAGCTGCTAATCAAAGCAAGCATCAAAAGATGAAGAATCTTACTTTGTAATAGAAGAAAAAAGTGATTGATGTAATATTCAATGAAGTATAAAATATAGTATCTATTTAACATGCAGGTCTTGTATTAACTAATAGTGAATACAGAGGAAAATCTGTTTGTTAATAGATTACTGAATATAACATAACCACGGTAGAGGTTGTACTAGATTGTGATTTGCATTCATCAAAGAAAATATATGAAAGTATGTTGAAATATGAAAAGACAAAGAAAACATAACTCAAAATAGATGAGATGTAGAATCTCTGGCCTGCATTTATATTAATTCTCAGTGAAGAGAGTCGTCTCCTTTACAATCAGCAAAAACCAGCCCTTTGTTTCTTTCTCAAAATGTATATTTATACTAGATGAAAACGTTTTGAATTCTGTCATTCTAAAAGTTTTGGTTACAAATGAAAAGATGAAATGCTTCACTTTGTTGTCCTTTGTATTCCTTCATCTTGGCAAGGCGTTTTCCTTTCTTTGTCCTCTAGCTCCAAAATAGGATGAAATAAGCAATTGTATTACTAGCCTCCAGAAGTCTTCCCTTTCCCCTGTTCAATACAATTGACACACTTTTCTACCAACTGGTCTATCAATTTGGGAAGTTCAGTTTGGTCATTTGCTTTGAAAGTGTAGTACTTCTTTTCCAACTATGACAGTCTTTCTCCTATTTGCCTGTCTTCTATAATGATAGACAATAACTGTAGGTTTGTTTTTATCAACCATTTGTCTATCTGGGCAATATCGACCTGTTTTATCTAAGATAGTTCAACTTGATCTCTTTCCACATTTCCCTTGATATCTAGCAGATGTTTAACTATGTTAATTTTACCCAAAGTTCCAGATCTATTCTCCTTATCCAGATCCAACAACTTTTTGTTTTTTAGGCCAAATGTTTCTTCAAAAGAGTCTCTCAGCTCTTTATCCATTTTTCTATTCTCTGGTAGATTATGCTCCCATGCCTTTAACAGGATGTTACCTCTGTTTTTTTCTCGAATGGATAATCTGTAAGCGATGACCATTTCCTCTTTCGTTGTTCATATGATAGCCTCTTGGAAAGTACTTCAAGCCACCTTATCTTCTCTCTCTCTTAAGGTGATTCTGTCTAAGGCTTGATCTATCAACTGAAAATGATCCTAGATGATTTCTACTTTAGTAAGTAGACTCTGTTGAGTTGCTTCTATCTTCTTTTGTATTTCTGTGGCTTGAGTTTGAAATGTCGCTACATATACGACCTGACTTTCAGTACAATTTAATTTAGATTGCATTTGTTTTATTAACTCCTCCTGTTGACTTAATTGTGCTTGACTTGTCTAAGATGACTGATGTATTTTCTTAAGATTAGATTTGAGTTGTTCGATTTTCTGTTGATCAATTGCCTTGACTTATTCAAGGTTTTTACATGCCTCATTCCTAGCATTCACTTCTACAGTTTCCATATGAGTCTGTAATTTGTTGATTAACAAGTATTTTTTTTTGATCCGTTCAATCAAGGTTCGAATTGAATATTGGTTGGTCGTTGCATAAGCCCCCAATGTTCCTGCTATCTCATCGGCAAATTATTCCTCTTCTAAGGCTTCTCCATCCGTTAGTATTCTGTATTTCCTAGCTGTTGCACCTGCCTTTTGGTATGTTTCTCTCTTCACCACAGCCTTCCTTTTCTTGCTAAAAAAGAAATATCTAGGAGGTAATTCTTCTATAGAGATAGGTGTTAAATCCTCTTTAAATATTATCTCTGCATTGGGACTCCCCTTTGTAAATTGTAAGGTCGTGATGGATGGAATGGGATTGTCAATTTATTTGGATGCTTGTTTCATGATAGCATCTGTGGCCGTTTCATTTGATGGAGACAAGGGTATGTCTCCTACCCCTTTTGAAGGGGTCTCTGTTTGATCCTTGACCTGTTTAACAGGTGTATCTGTCTCTGGGAGTTTTTCCTCTTGGCTTGGGATCTCGGTTTCCTGTTTCGAGGTCTCAGTTTCCTCTGTGTTCTCCTGAATTTTTTGTTTGCCAGGATTTGTATCCGTTGAACCTTGGGCTTCTATTTGTTGTGTACTTGGAGGTTTTGAGTTTTTTCCTTGCAAAAATTTGGGAAGGCCACTTCTCCGGTGTTCCTGGAATTTCTAGAAATCATCCATCTCTCTGGGCAGTAGAGCTCGAACTTGACTTAAGACTTCTGAGTAAGATCTCTCTCCTCGGAACATTTCGTCATGGGGGGAATCTTCGTGCTCATATCCTTTTAGACCACAACTTTCTATATGGTTACACATGACCCTATGAGGATCGTGTTTCTTAAATTTAATGTCTACTAGTTTCATTTCCTCTAAGACCGTGGCCTCTGCTTTGGCATGGCCAAAATATAATAAAGAATATGTACCAATGTGTATGGGAAAAGACGGCCATACCTTTTTCTGAACTCCTTTGAGTTCTTTTCTTATCCCATCGAGCACAATTTGCTTGGTGATTTCTCGACATACTAGCTTGTCTGGTAAGAATAACGGTAGGGCATAAGGGGGAATAGAGCAGCCAAAAACCTTAATATACGAGAACTGTTCTTCTAGGTACCAGTCTGCCAAGTTGTTTAAGTTTGTCACGATTTTATCCAAAATCATGGGAGGCGGATGGTTGTAGATAATGACATGCATCGGTACCATTACACAGTTGAAAATATCATAGAGGAAGTCCTTGGGCTTATCTTCCCAGAGTTTGGAGTGGTACACATGAAAAGGCTCTGCGTTATTTGAAGTCCAGCTCCAGCTCATTAATGGAAAAGGTGTCATGAAGCAAACGACATCCATAATGTACGCAAACATGAAAAACAAAGATGCTTTCCCACTCGCCCTTTGTGCTTGATATTCTGTAACTTGGCTGGCCAGACTGTCTGACATCAATTTAGCCCAGTCGAAAGACTACCCCTCTTCTACTGTGTGGATAAGCGGTACCCATGGGAGAAAAAAATGCGCAATATTCTCTCTCCCATAAAGCCTGCATACCATCATTCCTACATACATAAATTGTGGCTGTAACAAAGGGATTGCGTATATACCATGAGTGTTTTCCCTGAACTTTTTAGGGTGTGAGCACCAATATTTGATCAGGTCGAATAAGATTTTTCCAAATTGCTCGCATTCTTTCTTTTTGAAACCCTCTAAGAATTCGGCATTGTAAGTAAAATTGGGTGTGGGGGACAATTTGTACATCATTTGCATATGCTTCGAGCTAAATGTCCCAACAACCACCTTTTACACATTAAATGTTGTCCGAGTTGGGACATCTACGTGGTCCAATGCCTATTTAACCATATCACAATAGGGGAAAATTCGCAGCCCTGTTGCTACCTTTTGCAATTCCAACTGAGCGACCACTTTGTATTTGATATACAAGTCATATTTCACATTGTCGCTCAAGTCTTCTGGACAGTTTATCAGTTCATATTGCAAGATGTTGAAAACCTATGTCCATGTTTTGACTGTGTTGATGATTCTAGGCGAGGTATCAGAGATAATATCTGAATTATAACCTGAACTTTCACCAGCTGTTTTGGGCATTTTCCGTGGAGCCATGATGCAAAATCTTGAGATTATAGTTCCTTTCACAGAGGATGAAAATACCAAAAATGGTTATCTAGCTAAACTCGCTCTGTGAAACTAGAATGAAATTCAAATAATGATGAAAATTCTTTCTCTTAGAGTACTCCAGTTTGTGCGGGTTCTTTCTGACACAACATTTAATTCTTTTAATAGAAATATTCTGAAATGAAGCAAGATCTTACTTTCAATCATTCCCCTAATTCGTTTATAAATTCCATAAATGTTTGATATTTCGTGACTTGAGATGATCGTAGGAACATTTAATTATTTACCCGTAAGCTCGACAGGTTTAAAGTTGTTTAAGATATTAATTTATCCAGTTTAATCCTTTAATTAATCGCAATTAGTACTTAATCCTTTTTCAGTGTTCGTAGTCTTGGACGATTTTATTCTTAGTCTTGGGCCATGAACCCCAAATTTGTGATATTTTCATTTGGTTAATTAACTTTGATCAGACTTAAGTTCTTAATTTATCGTGATTAGTTTATAAATCTTGCAACCTCGGATATCAGGATTACAAAGGTGTCGTTCTAAGGTAAAATCGTCAAGTCGTGAAGTTGTGATAATTAACTAACATTAATTATCATTAGCTCTATAATTAACCAGCTTTATCTTAAGTCTCTTTCGTGACTTTGTACATCGAACACCCGAAGGTCGCTCGAGGCGTGACTCCCGAATCGCGAAAGCGCGATGCGTTAAAATGGTGATAATCGTTGCTCAAAGTTTCGATGATCATGATTAAGCTTAACCCGACTTCGTTATTTCGCATGTCGGGACATTGGGAGTTTTGATATGTATAACTGTTAGATATGTGAAATCACGAAATCCAATATTGAAGGTTTATGTTTATTGTTTTTGCTATTTGAAAGAACGGGTTGCTTCAACCTTTTGGTAACTAGAGCATTTGAAAAATATATGTGTTCCAACACATCCCATCCATTATATGGGATCATGTAGCTCTATAACATAACTATGCCACCTCTTCCATTCACATTCATCCATTAATTCTTATCCACATATTTCACTCCTGTAAGAGTAGCTATCAATTCATCAAGAAACAATTGTTATTCTATTGCAAGAAATCCCAAAAATAATATTTCAACATGCAGTCCTTCCTCTCAAGGAACTTGTGCAGATAATATACAAATTTTGACGTAGAGAGACTCTTTCTAACATGCTCATATTGGACTTGTTATACTAGTCCTATGTTTGATTTCTGGCCCATCCAAGCCTAGTGTTTGAACTTTTCTCTGATACCACTTTGTAATACCCTCGACCCCCTAAGTACCCTTTTAAGGGACGGGGTGTCAAAATTTCACTTTTTCCTTAACTATCTAAAAGCTTCTTTTCTAGGGCACCATCATATTTTACTCATTAAGATATTTCCAATGATTGTAACCATGCTCGTTTTCGAGCTCTGGATCAAAAGTTACAACCTCCTAAAGTTTCTGGGTTTTCTTCCATCAGTGCCACCTCATCACCATGTGGCATCCACATGGCTCCCTATAACTTGTGACAACCAACGTTGCACTAACATGGACACTTCCACCTGGCCCATTAGTTCTTGGCCTATCGTTTCTCCAAATCAATAGTTCAAAATTCACTCGGAGCCTTTGTTATCATAAAAGAAGGATATGAGGTTACATCTCCCACTTCGATGACTTCTCTTCGACGGATCTCACCTTTGGATCCAACGTCTCTAAGAGGTAGAAAATCAACAAATCTAATTTCATTGTTGCCTCAATTTACCTGATGGTTATTCTTTGCCTCATTTAGCAATGGTATGATAATAATTGGGACCCACGACAGATCTACGGTTTTCGTTTCAACTCACCCATGCTTTGATATATGGTCTCAATCATTCATCAAAGTACCTCTCATCAGAGTGCATCTCCTATGGTACTGCAACTCACTTCGACTAGAACCCCCTCGATCAACATTCGATATCTCTCCACTTGTATATTAGATGGTTAATATTTTAGTCACCTATACCAAGGTACAAACTGCTAGGGACTCACCCTCGGTCCCTCTTTCCAATTACAGGCTGACACATGTCAACCTATGGGACACGTTGGGGCTCCTCTTTAGCATGATTTCACTCTCCCTCTTAGCATTTCTTAAGGGGGAACCCACATAAAATATGAGTTAGCACCTAGGACACATGGCCCTACCCAAATCCACCACCTGTCTTGACACGTGGCACTTAGCCTGCATCACATTTTGTTCCCTCAAAATGCCAAACCACCTGGACACGTGACACAATCACCACTTGATCCGGATTATTTTGAGAATGATATGAAGGTAGAAATATAATAGGGATATAACAAGGAAATACATAGATATACGGAAAGGAACACAGTAATACAGTAAATTCCATATTATATTAATGATTGTCTGAAATACAAAAGACTGTAAAATGAAAAAACACACAAGCTAGATAGAATGGTGGTAGCTTATCTATGATGAGAGATGTATCAGCTATGATCACTCACAAGAATCCTATTACAATGAGACTCCAAATACCTTTTTAACATAAAGTATAAATGATAAAACCCTAAACATTCAAAACCCTAACCCTGGGAGATGAAACGCCAAAATTTTTGTGGGCCCTGATGGGGGTAGTTGATACGTCAATTTCCTAAGGGTGTAAATTTTGCATATGAAATTCGTTTAGGGTGATAGATACCTCATCAGAAATCTATATATGATTAAAACTCCTTTTTGGTCCTAGCATCCGCCTTCGGCTATATTCTAGGCCTTTTCTAGCAAACAAAACATCGTTTAGGACCTCAAAACAACCCCAAAACTTTGGGACCCGAAAAACTATAGAAAAACTGCCAAGATGAAAAATTGTAATTTGAGCCAGTGAAATAGGTGGGTGGCCACCAATGTCCACCTATATCATTCCCCCCCCCATAGGAAACAATGTTCTCTATTGCATCAATTTCCTCCAACAGATGGGAACACTTCTCTTGAATCTAACTCTTGGTGAGCCACTTTCCTTGATGAAGAAGTTGCCCTGCTTTGACGACCCAATAGAGTTGGATAGTGTGTTGGTGGTGTCATTTTTCTTGGTGTCCATGATATGATCAATTCTATCCTATTATATGTAGTCATTATTGAGTTCTATAGGTTCCAACTACTCGGTCACATATGAAGTGTCCAGGAGAGGTAAAAAAATATGGTCAGAGCAGTTCCACATTAAATACTGGATGAAAACCAAGGAAAGGAGGAGTACTTGATTCAAAAATGATCTCACCCACATCCTTGGTGATTTTTTAAGGCACATATTGGAGTGGGAGTAGCTTATGATGGGGTCTTGTGAGGTTCTCTTTCTACAAATGCAACCACACCTTATCTCCCACCTGAAATTTGTGTGTTACTCGATGTTGATCATGGCATTGCTTGTACTTGGAATTGGATTTCTGCACAATATCATGAACTTGTTGTTAGATGTGTTAGATGCACTCAAAAAAATTGGTTGCCCGATCAGCCTTGGTCTGAGCATGGGAGGACTCTTCCTGTGTGGCTGCAATGGGCAGAGCTACATCAATGGGGGCCAATGGTTAGAACCCAAAGCACACTTGAAAAGGGTTGTGGGTAATAGATTTGTGGAGAGATCTATTGTAGCTATGTAAAACATAAGGAACGATTTCACCCCATGTGCATGGATGTTTGGAATTGTACATGCTCGGGATATGGAAAATCATCATGTTGACTACCTATGTTTGTCCATCATTTTGTGGGTGGAAGGAAAACTATTTGGTCAGCTTGGTGTCCATCATCGACCATAGGTTGGACCAAAACATGCTCAGGAACCTACTATATCGATCGGAGATAATATTTTGTGGGAGCCCAAAATGAACCCAAACATGTGTAAAGAATATCTTGGTGGTGGCCTCTGCTGTGATGCTCTTCTTGCAGGGTGCCAAAAATTCCATTTAGAGAATCAATCAATGACCATGAAGACACAGTCATTCCCATGCTTCGTTGAAGGAAGACTATAATATACCTAGTATACTACATTTCTTATTATTTAATAATATGTTATAGGTTTGTTATTATGTAAATAGGAATTATAATTTAAACGATAAGTCAATGATAAGTCATGACCTTTGGAAATAACATGACTTATCATTCCCCACGTGCATTTATTATATACACATATTGTATTTCATATGATGTCAAGTAAATATGTAAAAATTGTTTCAAAGTTTCTCTGAGAAATCCAGGTTGTTGACCATGTTAGGGAATTTTTCCATTAAAAAAAAATCATCAAAAATTACCATTAAAAAAATAATCCTTTTGCTGCCAAAAAATTAGAAGAAGTTAGTACCATATATCAAGAAGAGGAAAAATAAAATATATAAATAACAG
>JASDQU010101199.1:50512-87397 GCA_032191745.1 Picea mariana
CACTTTCTCTCCTTCCTCCAAGAAATTGGTCCTTGCATTAGGAATGGTTGTCCTTCATCTAAACCATTTTATGCCAGTGCTAGGAAGCCTCGTAACAGGTGATATAAATGCCTCCGTTACACTAATATCCAAACCTCTAACATGTGAATGGGTTCTTGTTAAATTCTGGGTGAATTCTAGGGCAATATCATTGTCAAACCCATCCAACCATTCAAAATATGCTACCCACCCTTCGTCTTCAAATATTCAGTAGACTTTTGGGTGTTGATGCAGGGCATCAATGGTTACTGGTTCATGACAGAATCCAAATCATCCCATGTTGAACATTCTTATGTGTAATTAGTTGTTACAATATTGCAAAGGAGTTTCAGGTTCAAAATTCTCAGCACAGACCCAGGAGCTTCAACATGCATGAGAACACAGGAACAATGGAAGGATATTTGTTGGTATTTTTGGAAAGGTGGTGGTGATTCAAATTTTGTGGGAAAATCAACTTGACAACCATGTTGATTGAATTTGTATGGTGATGTTTGGTTAATTTATTCAGGGATGATGGGATACCCCACAACTTGAACTGACAGTATTGGTCGTTTGTTGGTGATGTTGAAGGGTGTGGAACAATAATTATTTCAAAGTATCATGTCAAACACATGTCACAATGACTAGTCATACCTATAGGCTGTAAACCACAAACACATACATGCAGGCAATGACCGGTGGCCACTGACAACCATAATATGAGGTGGCGATTACATTCAACTTATCAGTACCTTCCACTAATAGATACTTATTACTGACCACCACGAATGAAAATGGTGGAGTAAATCTGCCAGCTAGATATGATGGAATTGGTTGGGCCACGGCCCATAGTATTCTTCATGTGTGTTTCAACATAGTGTTTCAGCACGGTGTTTCAGCATGGTGTTTCAACATGGTGTTTCAACATGGTGTTTCAACACCAACATATCTTCATTCATTCTTATTAATTTTGCATAGTCTTCTTCGTGCATGCAACGTGTTTCAGCCAGGTGTTTCATCATGGTTTTTTAGCACCATCATATCTTCATATATGTACATCTCCATGGTTTACAGGTATGATTGTGTAATTACCTAAATTAAGACTAAGGAAACATCATCCTAGTTTACAAGTTAACTATGAATTAATTTTTAACATAACACAATGTTGAATGAATAATGAATTGTACCTGCTCTAGAATTGATGTTCTCATAGGAAATGTAAACAATAGGGATGGATTAATACAAGAGAATGAGATAAAAATGGCATGAAAATGACAAGGAAAAAGGGGCAATTTTAGCACCCAACAATGTCTCACTGAGTCACTTGAGTATATTAACATTTTCATGCATGTTTCAGCATGATGTTTCAACATGGTGTTTCAGCACCAACATATCTGCATTCATTGAACATTCTTATTAATTATACATAGTCTTCTTCATGCATGAAACATGTTTCAGCCAAGTGTTTCAGCATGGTGTTTCAGCACGGTGTTTCAACACCAACATATCTGCATTCATTCTTATTAATTCTACATCGTCTTTTTCGTGCATGTAGTGTATTTTATCCCGAGCCAAGTGTTTTAGCACCAACATATTTTCATATATGTACATCTACATGGTTTACAGGTATGGCTGTGTAATTACCCAAATTAGGACTAAGGAAACATCATCCTAGTTTACAAGTAAAGTATGAATTAAACTTTAAAATAACACAATGTTGAATGAATAATGAATTGTACCTGCTCCAGGATTGATGTTCTCATAGGAAATGTGCTCCCACAAGGTGATGAGTTGGGATGTATGTGCCCCTTGTGGAGAATTTCTTGGATCTGTCACTTGATATCCTCATTCTCTAACAGAGAGAAATGATAGATTGGCCTATTGGGTAGTGGTGTGTCGGGGGTCAGATCGATGGGGTGCTTGACCTGATAGTGCATAGGTACCTCGGTAGGTGAGGAGAAGATATCTGAGTATTCTTCCATGACTTTATCCACTTTCTTCTGTTGTGTGGAGAGGTCGGTCACAGAGACCCTGGATGCGGTTGCGCTCTTTCGCTCATTCTGAGAGTGAATCATGAAGAAGAAAAACGTTCATGTCTAAGATATGACCTTCTTGCATTGCTTGGCAGATATCAAGGAAATAGCAATAGGTGGGATTCCCTCGAGTATCCTGTACAATTTATTTTTCAAAGTAATAATAACACTGTGAGGCCTAGACTCATATACAACATGGTGTTTCCATAAATATGGTTGGCCCAAAAGAACATTACAAACTTCAAGAGGGGAAACATCACACAATATCTCGTCTTTGAAGGGCTTGATGTCGTATCACAAGAGGAATTGTTGGCTAACGCGGATGTCACTTCCTTGGTAGAGTCATCCGATGGTGTAGGGTTGTACGTGAGGAGTTGTTGAAAGGGCGAGTTGCTTCACAACCTCTGCTGAGATGAGGTTCTTTTGCCTACTGATATCAATGATGAAGTGCGGCGAGGTACCCTTCACCCACATATGTGAATGAAAACAACGCTCACCTTCTTCTAGCTCATCTAGTTCACCGACTGGAGCTTGGTGATAGAAATGCTAGCATTGGGTTTTGCGTCAATGATATGTCTCCCCCTTTTTGGTTTTGACTCAGAGTCAGAACCTGCATCTGATTCAGAGGCTTTCACCTCAGCCACTAATGACTACTTTGAGTGGCAATCAGCAGTGTTATGCCAGGGGCTCTTATGAAAGTCGAACCACATCCCAATATCTTTCTTTATCTTTCTGGTGTCCTTCCTTGCTTGTAGGCAGGACTGGTTTTACCGAGGCAGTCCTTCCTTGCTCTGTCCTTTGTTCTGTGGGTTGGGGCCGCCCTTTCTTGGCTTTTGCTGTGAGGGGTTCCCAGGCCCAAATTGTCGCATCTTTCGTTTGAGCTTCTGCTCAATTTTGATGGCATATTGGTAGGCCATGCCCAAGGATGAGATGTTTAGAAAATCCATTTCGACCTAGATGTATATATGAAGACCGTCGCGATACTTGAGCACCATATGTCACTCAGAATATTTGATACCCAGCTTGGTGTGCAAGGTATGGAAGATATTTGTGAACTCGGGCACTGCTTGGTCTCTTTCCTGTTGCAGTGTGGTCCATTTTGTATACAAGTCGTCATAACTTGCAACATGGTAGTATTGTTCCTTAATAGCATCCTTGAAGGACTCCCAGGTGACCACGGTTGTAAATAATGAGGGTTCATTTGTTTCCTTCTGCTCACAGAAAGTTTCCCACTAATATGTGACATGGGGAATGGCTTTGAGGAGCACAAAAATAATATTTTCTCTATTTGATAAGTTGGAAAAAGAAATACCCTTCTAGAAGATTCAACAATTTGTCTACATCATTTGCGTCTATCTGACATTCAAATATAGGAATTTTGAAGTTGATGTGTACCTTGAAGGGGGTGACACCTCCATTTGAGGAATATTTGTCGCTTATTGGTAGCCATTAAATGATTTGCACAAAACTATCCACCATCTCATTCCTCTATTGCATGAGGGATTCCTCGAGCAACATTTTGAAGGGATCTCCTGTTCGGTCATCTTTCTTTTCCCCCACCATGAGAAGTCTCTTGGGTGTGCGAGAGATTTTGTACTCAAGAGAAACAAGCTCGAGACCTAATTCTTTGTACCCTGGCCTCGTTGGGGACATGCATTAAGAACGATAAGGAGAAGACTTATCTGATACCACTGATCCATATTTTATGAGAAGAATGAAATGAATACAGATTATTATCAAAATATGCTTAACACAAAATAACAGATATACAGTAAAAATGGTTTCTATTCACCAAGGAAATAAGCTGAAACTGTAAAATGCAGTAGAAAATAATCTTGCTAGAATGGTGGCGACTTATCTCTGAGAAGAGATGTGACGATATGTTGCGCTCATTCGCAAGAAGATGATTACAATGAGGCTCTCAAGGCCTTTTTACAATAAACAGGAATGTCAAAAACCCTATACATCCAAAAATATAACCCTAGGAGATGAAGCGCCAAAAGTCATGTGGGCCCTGTTTGGGTAATTTACTACATCAACTTCTCGAGGTCGTAACTTTCTCATATGATCTTTGTTTTAGGTGCACGATATCTCGTTGAAAATTTCTATCTGAGGACTACACATTTTGTCATCAAACTCAAAATCTATATCTAGTTTGATTATGGAGAGCCCTAAAAACATTGTTTAGGGCCTCAAAACAGCCACAGAAGTCAGGGACCCAAAAAATATGAAAAAAAATGCCGAACTAGAAAACTACCAAAATGAGCCAGTTGGAATAGGTGGGAAGCCACCAACATCCATATGGATCATGTTCCAATGATCCTTCTCCGATGATGCTCACCACAAGAGATCCAATGGTCCAAATTTCAGTAGGGCCACTCTGTGATGGATCAATAGTTCTTTTTAACCTGGAGTACTTCATCTCTTGGCATCATCCTACTCCAATGGAGGGTTAGGATCTATTCGTAGTGTCGAATCAATGGCTATGATTCATCCTCTCTAAACATGAGTTTTCTACAGATTACTAGTCTAAACTTGGACTTGGCAAATTTCAAGAAATATTCTAAGTGATTTCTCATGCTTACCAAGACTTCAGGACCTCCTACCTCTCTCTGAAAACCACTAAGGCTCTCCCTCTTTCCACTTAAGTGGGGTTTCTCATCTCCTACAACTCTTCACTGCAAGATGGGGGATTGTAGGGTATTAAGAATCCCTAACCCTGCAGAGACCTCCCAAACCTGTTCTAAGACTTCAATGATGTAGGAAATGACATTCATGATACGAAGAAAATCATACCTTCACGTCTTCATATATTTTGTGAAGGATTAAACCACTCAATATGCACTTCAACACATGAAATTATATATAAATATATTCACAGTAATAAGCTACAAATACCCAGTCGGCCCTATGTTGATCTTCAAGGTCACAGATAGTTACTTACAGTAATCCTTTCTAAGGATATGGATATTCAATAAGACAAGACATCAACAATTATTTCATGTTATAATAATCTCTTGAACCTATGAGTTTCTCAACTATTATTTAAAAGGAGACCAATGCATGCCATTCGGAACATATTTTTTATTATTACTAAACGCATTCATCTACAAAAATGAATCCCAAATTATACTTATCTGTTACAAGTTATAGTCATCCAATTGACTGTGGGTGTTCATCTTTCCACCCAACCATAGGCTCTTCATGCTCAGTAATTTCGACAGAATTTCACCCCCATGTCAAGCCATGATACCACCAGGGAATTATCTTAATTCACCTCTCCTAGCTTGGGCCTTTTTGAGGTTTATCAAATTCCTTTCCAACATCAATCTCACGACCCTCTCAGCTCAGGATGGGTTCTTGGGTTCTCATACTAGTCCTACAACCAATGTATTTCTATAAGCCTCATGTCCCTTAGCCCCTATGTGGATTCATTCTCTCATAACCAAAATTCTTTGCTCCTTTTTCTTTTTAAAAAAATTTCCAACTCTCTCCCTTCTCTCCCTCTTTATATTCTCTCCTCATGCATTATTTTTTCATGTAACACTTATTGCAAAGGTTCTTGGCATATCCTTCTTCCTTTAGTCAGAAGGAGCTCAGGATCAATATAGTTCATCTTGGAAAGTGTGACACTGTACTCGGTAGTACCCTTGGCTAAAATTTGAGAAAATATTGTTATTTCCTTCTCATTGCTCATCAAGGTGGCTTGGGGTATTTTACACATGAATCCCCTTTCTATGCCCATTCACAAATCCCTCTCGTGGTATCATGGCCAATGCTCAAGGATTCACCCCATAGTCAGTTGTTGGAATTTTCCATTAATCAATAATGCGTTTAAAATATTTGCATGTCATTGCATGGAAATCTATAATTAGTAGTTTATAAAGGGGGTATTACAATCCCCCCCTTCAAAAGGAATGCCATCCTCGGTGTTTTTCTCAGCAACATCTTCCATGCATTTATCTTTTGGTTGCTTCAATAGTTTCCTCCTTTGCTTGGTCCAGTCCTCACTCGTACTCTGTCACTTCAGAACATGCCTATATAAAATATCAAACATCATGCATATTAATTCACAATTTCATCCATAAAGATTTCATTGTTGTACATAATTCAAGATAAATATACATTCTCAACACAATACTTATCTGTGCAATTCATGGATCTGTATCCATATGATTATATTACTAACTTGGCTCACTGTTTTCTTTGACATATGAATTGCGCTCATGATCTTGATCAACACTATACAAGAGTTATTGAAGTCTCCTCTTCCTTTCCATCACTCACCCTCCAGGCCCAGGCTCAGGAATCCCCTTCTCTACTATACAGTCCCTCGGGTGACCCATCTTTCCTTTCTAAGGCTTTCTCACACAAGAAGATTTGCATAGTTTTCACCGAGTCTTATAGCTGAGGTGTCCCTCTAACTTTATCTATCGAGGAATCCCTCTATCCCGTGTTACCTCAACATGATATTATTTATGTTGATCATGGAGTACCACAAGGTTCTCATGTCACAATAATAGTCTTTTTAAACAATTTCCAGCTTGAAAGCCATCATCTGTCCCTCTAGGATAGATATTTCATCTCTCATATATCACATGCATACAGTAATTCATGAGATGCCATCATCAATTTATAAAATTTTCAAATCTGTCACCCATAGATTTATAATTCCACATTTTCATTTTCAGATTGGTTCTTCACATGAACCAAATTCACAAGTATGATTTTTTCTTCGCATAACATTTTGGCTCAGCATGAATTGGTCTTCCCTGTGGGATTACAATATTGTCATATCCAAGACCCTTCTTCCTGCAATTTCAATATTCACATCGCCAAACAAGTTGTTGGTTTCTTATGAACATCACATTTTTATTACACACTCACAATGCTTCATAACCAATTCTTAAAATTGTGCATTTCTAAAAATTAAATCACCTATGTAAATCTATTTACTGATACAAGGAAAAAATGATGGGTATGTGTTATATTCTTTGCACGACTAGACTAAGTGTAAGATACATTGTGTCGGGCGTGGAGGGGGGTTTGAAGGGGGACCTCTAGGCCCCCTCTTCAGGGTTTGTAAGGGGGAGATATCCCCCCTACGCAAGAGTTTAGGGGCAGCGCCCCCGAGAATTTTTTTTACCTCGGGAAATGTGTCACATTTTTTCCTCGTTTTTCATGTCGCCTCAACTTTTGTGTCCATTGTTGGGCGGTTTTTTGGCACATGGTTTTTTTCGATGGTTTTCTATTTCAAGTTAAGGAATTAGGTTTGTTGACTAATACAGGTCATTGGGTTAGGGTTTTAGATGTCGTTGGCCCCTATATGTATATTGTATTGTAAACAATGTATCACTATGAATGAATATAGAATATGTTGGTTTTCCCAGTTTGGGTTTCAAGGGGAAAAATATATGTGTAATGTGTGTATTTTCCATTGTATCTTTTTTGTTCTTTTATTAAAAATATGTTTGTAATAAAGTATTGTACAAGGTTAAAATCTACATTTGGTATTAGAGCATTGTTGGCTTTAGGGTGACGCCTTTGTGGTCAAGGGTTTGGCTCAGGACTGTGATAAGCCTTGCTACAATGGGATATCTGTGGTATTGATTTTTCAAGTGAAATGAAATGGTGATCAGTTTGAAAATGGAGATCTAGAAGTTTAATGGGCAAAGTTTTGAGTTTTGGAAGCTCAAGATGGAAGATATGTTGGTGGATAGAGATCAGTGGATCATGGTGGGTCCAGGTACTGCACCTACAGGAACTTCAACAGATGACTGGAAAAAGTCGGATTGAAAGGAGAAGAGCACAATCCGACTGTGTCTCTCAGATTCAGTATTACTGAATGTGTCAGAGGAAGCTACATCCAAATATTTATGGGATAAGTTGGGGAAGTTTTATTAGTCTAAGTCCCTAGTAAATAAACTATTCATGGGAAAGAATTTGTATAACCTAAGGATGAGAGATAGAGACTCGGTGGCAGAGCATTCCAGCTCCTTCAACACTTTGGTAAGTCAGTTAGTATCTGTTGAGATTAAAATTTCGTATGAAGATAAGTGTATCAGTTTACTATGATATTTACCAGACTCTTGGGATTTTCTGGCTATGGCCATAGGTAGTAATACAACTACCTTGAAGTCTGATGAAGTGGTCTCATCCTTGTTTTCGAAGGAAATGAAATGGAAGAACATGGAAGGACAAAGAACAGATGCATTATTTGCAAGAGGACGCTCCCAAGAAAGAAATAGATCTAAGTCCTCAAGTGGTAGATATAAGTCTAAGGGAAGATCTAAGTCTCCTGGAAAGTTTGTAAAGGTATGTTGGAGATGTGGAAAAGAAGGGAACTATAAGAAGCAGTGTAGATACAAAGTTGAGAAAAAGAAGGGATCTGAATAATATCCTTCTACAGAAGAAAATACCTCCAAGGAAGAAGGAGGGGATGTGTACTTGGCTTCTTCAAGAACACATGTAGATCATGAGTCATGGTTGTTTGACTCACGTGCATCCTTTCATATGACTCCCCACAGGAAGTGGTTTTGTGAGTATGAAAGGTATGATGGAGGTAATGTTTTCCTAGGTGATGAATTGACAACCAGAATCATAGGTTGCAAAAAACTCAATTTGACACTCATATATGGCAGGATTAGAACACTACCTGGTGTTCTGCACATCCCTGGATTGGCCAGAAATTTGATTTTTGTAAGAAAAATGGATGATGCAGGGGTAAAAAATATATTTGAAAACGAAACCTACAAGATGGTTCGAGAAGCAATGGTGTTGTTGAAGGGAGTTCATTTTGGAACTCTGTAAAAGATGCAAGGAAGCACTATTAGTGATGGGTGTAATAGTTCCATTGTTCCATATATTGGAGTTGAAGAAGAAAGAACTCCTACATTCTCTGGAGAAAAGGTTATGATGTGGCATCAAATACTATGGCATATGGAGAGAAGGTTCTTCAACCACTACATGGTAAAGGTATAGTTAAAGGTATGTCTAAATTCTCTCTGGATTTTGATTTATGTGAAAATTGTGTATATTGGAAGAAGAATCATGTAAGATTCCCCTCTAGTGCAACGAGGATAGAAGGAATTTTACAACTAGTTCACAATGATGTGTTTGGACCTGTGTCGGTTCCATCATTGGGAAAATATGTGTACTATGTCTCATTTATAGATGACTTATCGAGGAATACTTGGATATATTTCCTCAGGAATAAATCTGAAGTATTTGACAGGTTTAAAGAGTTTAAGGCTCTTGTTGAGAATCAAACAAAGAAAATTATTAAGGTGTTGACGACAGATAATGACAGAGAGTTCTGCGGGAATGAATTTGAATAATTCTATAAGAAGTGTGGTATAGCAAGGTAGAATACTAATCCATATGCACCTCATAAGAATGGAGTTGCAGAAAGGATGAACAAGACGCTAACAAAAAAACCAAGGTGCATGCTCAGTGGTGCCAGGTTAGGGAAATAATTTTGGGCAAAGGAAGTGGGTACTACATGTTACCTGGTCAATAGATCACCCTCATCGGCGTTGGATGACAAGACTCCACAAGAAGTATGGACTGGTAAGAAACCTTCTCTCACACATCTCAAGTTAATTGATTGTGAGGCCTATATTCATGCTCCAAAGAAAAACATGAGTAAGCTAGATAAGAAGGATGAAAAGTGTATCTTTATTGGGTATAAAGATGGTCTCAAAGGTTATAATATTTGGAACCCATAAACTAAGAAGGTTGTGTATATCCGAGATGTGGTATTTAGAGAAATGAAAGATGTTGTTAAACAGGAAGTCCTACCAAGTAAGGAAGAAGCAAAGAAAATAGAGTTTGATTTAAAGGATGATGAATCAGACTCTACAGAAGAACAAGAATTAGAGGAAGAATATCATCATACTCCAGTATTGAGGAGATCAGTTCGAGAAAGAAGGATACCGGAAAGGTATAATCCATCCGATTTTCATTCAAATTTTGCTTTGTTTATTACTGATGATGATCCTAGAGCTGTCAGGGAGGCAGTGAATTCAGAGGATGGAAAAATATAGAAAAGGGCCATGGATGAAGAAATGGCATCCTTGTATAAGAATGATGCTTGGGATCTAGTGGATTTTTTTACTGGAATAAATCCCATTGGAAACAAATGGGTATTTAAAAAGAAGCTGAATGTAGAAGGAAAAGTGGAGAAATACAAAGCTCGATTAGTAGAAAAGGGTTATTCCCCGGTTGAGGGAATTGATTTTGTTATATGTTGTTGTTGCATTTGATTTTGAAGTAGAACATATGGATGTGAAGACAACATTACTACATGGGGATATGGAAGAAGAAATCTATATGAAGAAGCTAGAAGGTTTTGTTGTGAAGGGGAAGAAGGAGATTGCATGCAAGTTGAAAAGGTTTGTGTATGGTTTAAAAAAATCAACAAGGATGTGGTATCAAAAAATTGTTACTTATATGTTGGGACTTGGCTTCAAAAGAAGCAAAGAGGATCAATGTGTGTATTTTAAATTAATTGGTGATCATTTTTTTTATTGGGTCTTGTATGTGGATGACATGTTGTTGATAGGAAACAACAAGGAGATCATCCAGGATGTGAAAATTTAGTTTTCCTCTAAATTTGACATGAAGGATCTCGGTGATTCAAATTTCATTTTGAGCATGGAAATTAAAAGAGATCCGAAAAAGAGGAAACTTTAGTTAAATCAGAGAAAATATGTCGAGACAATATTGCAAAGGTTTAATATGCAAGAATGTAAACCGGTCAAGGTCACTATTCATGTTCGTGTAAAGTTATCTACGGATCAGTGTACCAAGACATAGGAAGAGGAGGAGGACATGTCTCGTGTTCCATATGCGAGTGAAGTTGAAAATTTGATGTATTCAATGGTTTGTACTAGACCAAACATTGCACATGCAATGGGAGTTTTGAGAAGGTATATGTCAAAACCAAGGAAGGAGCATTAGACAGTAGTAAAAAGGTTTTCCAGGTATTTGTGTGGAACTACTAGCTATGGATTGTGCTACCAAAGGAAGATCGGGATTAGATAGAGTATTGGACATACATGGATTTGTTGATGCATACTAGGTTGGATATGTGGATCGTAGGAGATATACAAGCGGGTATGTGTTTAACCTGTTTGGAGGAGAAATCAGTTGGATGAGAAAAAGACAAGTTGTAGTGGCACTTTCAACTACAAAATTTGAATACATGGCAGCTGCTCATGCAAGTAAGGAAGTAGTTTGGTTACAAATATTGTGTTTAGGTATTGGGTTGGTACAGAAATGTGTAAGCATATATTGTGACAGTCAGAGTGCATTTTTTCTGGTGAAGAACCCGGCTTATCATTCAAAGAAAAATCATATTGATATTCAATATCACTTTGTCAGAGACATGGTTAAATAAAAGAAAGTTTTGTTGATGAAGGTGAACACTTTGAAGATTTTTGTAGATTCATTAACAAAATATGCGAGCACTGAGAAGTTCTATTGGTGTAGAGGATCCAAGGGCATTGTTTCTCTGGATTGTTGACTATGTAACCCTATAACCCCCTATATGCAAAGAAAACAACAAGTGGGAGAGTGTTGGGTATGTGTTATATTCTTTGCATGACTAGCACTAGTGTTTGCTACGTTGCATTGTGCACGCAGGGGGGTTTGAGAGGTGTCTCTATGCCTCCCCTTTGAGGGTTGTAGTGGGGAGATATCCCCTCTGTGGGGGTTCAAGGGCAGCGCCCTCGAGAAAAAAAAAAAATCCTCAGGAAATGTGTCACATCTTTGCCTCATTTTTGTGTCGCCTCGATTTTTGTGTCCATTGTTGGGCAGTTTTTCGGCACATGGTTTTTTCTGATGGTTTTATATTTTCAATTAAGGAATTAGGGTTGTTGATTAATCCAGGTCATTGGGTTAGGGTTTTGGATGTCATTGGACCCTATATGTATATTGTATTGTAAACAATGTATCACTATGAATGAATATAGAATATGTTGGTTTTCCCAATTTGGGTTTCCAGGGGAAAAATGTTTGTGTAATGTGTGTATTTGTCATTGTATCTTTTTTGTTCTCTTATTGAAAATTTGTTTTCTATAAAATATTGTACAGGGTTAAAATCTACAAAAAAAGAGTTGTCATTCCTTACGTATGCATTATATTTAGCATACCCAACTTTTAAAAATTTAATCAATTTTCATATGCATTGGTTTCAGATTACCATATTCTATGTTAGACACTCTTCCATGGTATGTTGGAACTCAGCCAAACTTTCACCACATGGCTCATTAACTAATATCCATTATTCAATAGGAATGTGTTTCATTATTTGAGCTAATCATGATATCAAATCAACATAAATTATATGAAATTAAAACATCATATGAATGTGTTCAAGAATTCTTTCTTCACTAATAACTAGGGTGCCAATACTCATGACCACCCAATTATCTCTTTACCATCCTTCAACTCTAGTAGAGTATTGGAAGATTCTTCTTCCACAATGGGCAATCCTATAATGTATCACTCATGAAAACATGTTTTCCCTCAATTCATTAACCAATGTGTTGTTTATGATAACTTTTGTTCATAACCATTCATGATTAATTAATACATCAATGACACATTTGTTCATGAATTTTTATGCAAGGCTTTTAAACATCGTCGACTGCCAAAGGTTGTTTTCTCTATCCTCCAGGTTCTTTTCCTAAATCATAACCTCTTGGTTATCAATGGAATACAATTTCCACTCAAAAACACATCCATATCATCATCAAAATAGTAAAACATTTCAAAAGGGGTTCTTACCCAATCCCTTTTAGTCCTCATGCCACATGGGCATGGAAGCTTTTACTTGTCCTAGTTTTCATCAACCTTTCTGACATTACCTCATCAACAGTACTTCATGGGAACTCGCAAAGTCCCTTAATTAATCTTTCAATGGAATCCTTCTTGCAATTATCATCTTCCTAAGGTTTTCCACCATTGGCAGTTGTCTTCCCTAACAACTCCAATATTTTCTACACATGACATACATCATCACCTTCACAATTATATCAGTTGTCTTGTTAAATAAGAATGCATGTATCATTACATTTAAAACAACAATAATTTTAAGAGATGTCCTAGAATATCTATATGTATGTTATGCTAGAAACATTCACACACAATAGCACGTCAGTTTTCTCATCCCAGATAAACACAATAAATAACTAGAAATGGGTTAAAGGACTTTTCCCTTTTCCAACTTATTCTACATAGTTTGGAATTTTCAGCTTAACTAAACTATTCCCACGGCCTCACTTCCCTTGTAAAATCGTGGTTTAACAATGATCATTTATTTAAACATATTCATAAATTTATTTTTCAGCTGTACTTTTTAAAGTTTACAAATTTTTTAAGTAAGCATAGTTTTAAAGTGAGAAATGTGTTCCTCCTTTTCTCATTTATTACTTATGCAATTCATCCACTTTTTGGATCTTGCCAGCTCTGTTCCTTGAGTAGTCTCGGTCAAGTTTTTCTTGACCTTTCCTAGATGCAACATCATAGTCAACTCATTATGAATCAATGCATCCTGCACCTTTCCCAAACAATATCGGATTGGTTATCGTTCATTTGCTTATCTTTCATCCATGCAATACATTTTAAAATGTAATCCAGGATTCCTATACAAACAGGAATTGCAACATACTAGTTAGTTTTCTAGCAGTCATTAAGAACATGGATATTTTCTCTAGATAGAGTATTATAGAGTTCCTTCACAGGGAACTTCTTCAACATGCAACTTTCTTGTTGCACATCCATTACCATATGAAATGACCTCAACCTTGAGTTAGCCTCAACTTCATTATTTCAAAGTTTTACCCAATATTTTGTAAGGAATATGAGCATGCATTCTTATGATGCATTCAAATTGTACATTCCACATGTATCCTTACTCTATTAACTTATGTTCATAGTGCACTTAACTACATGCACTTAACTACATGCATCATGTATCCTTACTCTATTCACAATCATTCACATGCAATATTCAAAGATAAAATCATATTTCCTTCTTTCAGTAACAACATAGCTTCCTTTATCATGGTTTTTTCAGCATTTCATATTATCTCTCTCTTTGAGGAGTGGCATACCTCCTCCTCAAGCTAGTATTCAAAGAAAACAAACAGACTCTTCAAAACAGAGTTGGTTATGTATCCATAACATTATCCAATCTTGGAAAGTACACTCCTTTCCTTACTTCCTTTAATACACTCCCAAGGCACAAACCCAATGAATACAAGTGCAAAAATACAATATAACACTCCTTTACTAAAATTTTATAGCATTCATTCATGTTTATCTGATCTTAATATCAACCTTCTTTAAACAGAAATTACAACCATCCACATGACTAGTCTCATAGACATATTCATTTCTGCCTTGATACTAGGAAACCCTATAATGCATTCAATCCAAGAACTCGAGAATCCACTTACATACATAGATATTCAGCATGAAAGTTCACTCATTTCACCCTTTTCCATGTCATTAACACAAATTGACATTTCAAACTTCCATACCATCCCTCCCTAGGATCTTACAATCATTCATATGACAAGTTCCATAGGTATACTTGTAATTAGGTTTCCCTCTTTTCATGACAACAAACATCAAGAAACCACTCTTTCTCAATTGATATCAAAGAATCCCACAATTCAAAAAATAACAATAGGTAACTACAACACTACCCAAGGTAGCAAGATAACAATTCCATTTTCTCTTCCTGCCTCAAACCATTCTTGGTCGACAGACCTCTACCTACCAAGGAAATCCTTTCCCAGATTCCTTCTTAATGTTGCATGAGTATACTATTCCATACCCATATGGCTATTATTCACCTATAAATGTCAATCTAACCCATTGGTCTTTTGAAAACTCCAAATCATTTTCTTTACCATATTTTGGATTAGCTCCTTCATTGATCCATTACATCTTTAATCTCATAGAATTATATATAAACACCATTATCATAAATTTATTCATGTTGCTAGCTTTCCTGCTGATACAAAAGCATCCTCAACTAAACATTCCATCAGTAGACCATACCTTTCAACCCACCAAAAGTTATAATATGTCTATTTTCATGTTCAAACATGCTTACTCATGTCAATAGGTGCATACCCATTTTGTACATTCATGAACTCATAATTGGCTCATATGTTCCTATCATCTCACCTATTTTTTGAGGACTATCATTATTTCATAGAACTCTTTTTTCTTTTATTAACTAGGTTATCTCAGCTACAGGATTCATTCATTACAGGTCAAGTGAACTGACCTTACACATTTCCTATCAATCCTCTAATCATGAGGAATTAAATATATATGGTTTAGTATTTAATTTGAGTAGTAATTATTATTTTCAAGGATTCTATCAATCCATACTTAATTCCTTTAACCACAAGGAATTTTCCATAAGGGTCTTATCCCTTATATAAATAGCCATTATAAATGCAAGAGGCTTTGTCTACACAAGCAGATAGACAACATTACACTTAAATAAAATAAAAGAAATCATCATGTTGTTCTTGATTTTATACTAAGACTATAAGTATAATGTCAGGCATCAGGAAATGAGGAAAAGGTTTCAATGTTTGCCTTTCACCACATAAATAGCAGAGAAAAGTTATTTAAAAAGAATTAATATTATAATAGCTCATAGGTTGTTTCTCGTACCTGAGTTAAAATCAAAATATAGAAAGAATGGAAAGAAAAACATAAAGCTGCTAATCAAAGCAAGGCATCAAAAGCTAAAGAATCTTACTTTGTAACAGAAGAAGAGAGTGATTGATGTAATATTCAATGAAGTATAAAATATAGTATCTATTTAACATGTAGGTCTTGTATTAACTAATAGTGAATATAGAGGAAAATTTGTTTGTTAATAGATTACTGAATATAACATAACCACGATAGAAGTTGTACTAAATTGTGATTTGCATTCATCAAAGAAAATATATGAAAGTATGTTGAAATATGAAAAGACAAAGAACACATAACTCAGAATAGACGAGATTTAGAATCTCTGGCCTGCATTTGTATTAATTCTCAGTGAAGAGAGTCTTCTCCTTTACAATCGACAAAAAGAATCTCTTTGTTTCTTTCTCAAAATGTATATTTATACTAGATTAAAACGTTTTGAATTCTATCATTCTAAAAGTTTTGATTACAAATGAAAATATGAAACACTTCACTTATTTGTCCTTTGTCTTCCTTCATGCTGGCGGGGCGTTTTCCTTTATTTTTCCTCTAGCTCCAAAATAGGATGAAATAAGCAACTGTATTACTGGCCGCCAGAAGTCTTCCCTTTCCCCTGTTCAATACAATTGACACACTTTTATACCAACTGGGCTATCAACTTGGGAAGTTCAGTTTGGTCATTTGCTTCGAAAGTGTAGTACTTCCTTTCCAACTGTGGCAGTCTTGCTCCTATTTTCTTGTCTTCTATAATGATAGACAATAACTGTAGGTTTTGTTTTATAAACCATTTATCTATCTAGGAAATATCGACCTATTTTATCTTAGATAGTTCAACTTGATTTCTTTCCACATTCCCCTTGATATCTAGAAGATGTTTAACTACGTTAATTTTACCCAAAGTTCCAGAGCTATTCTCCTTATCGAGATCCAGCAAAAAAAAAATTATTAGGACAAATGTTTCTTCACAAGAGTCTCTCACCTCTTTATCCATTTTTTTGTTCTCTGATAGATTATGCTCTCATGCCTTTAATAGGATGTTACCTCTGGATTGTTCTAGAATGGAAAATCTAGAATCGATGACCATTTCCTCTTTCGTCGTTGATATGATAGCCTCCTGGAAAGTACTTCGAGCCACCTTAGCTTCTCTCTCTCTTAAGGTGATTTTTTCTAAGGCTAGATCTATCAACTGAAAATGATCCTGGATGATTTCTACTTTAGTAAGTAGAATCTATTGAACTGCTTCTATCTTCTTTTGTATTTCTATGGCTTGAGTTTGAAATGTTGCTACATCTATGACCTGAATTTCAGTAGAATTTAATTTAGATTGCAGTTGTTTTATTAACTCCTCCTGTTGACTTACTTGTGCTTGACTTGTCTGAGTTGACTGTTGTATTTTCTCAATATTAGATTTGAGTTGTTCAATTTTCTGTTGATTAGCTGCTTTGACTTGTTCAAGGTTTTTACATGCCTCATTCTTGGCATTTGCTTCTACAGTTTCCATCTGAGTCTGTAATTTGTTGATTAGCAAGTCTCTTTGTTTGAGCCACTCCTTCAAGGTTCCAACTGAATATTGGTTGGTAGTTTCATAATCCCCCAATGTTCCTGCTATCTCATCGATGAATTCTTCCTCTTCTAAGGCTTCTCCATCCATTAGTATTTTGTATTTCTTAGCTGCTACACCTGCCTTTTGGTATGTTTCTTGCTTCACCACGGCCCTCCTTTTCTTGCTAAAAAAGAAATCGCTAGGAGGTAATTCTTCTATAGAGATAGGTGTTAAATCCTCTTTAAATATTATCTCTGCATTGGGACTCCCCTTTGTAAATTGTAAGGGCGTGACGGATGGAATGGGACTGCCGATTTCTTTGTATGCTTGTTTCATGATAGCATCTGTGGCCGTTTCATTTGATGGAGACAAGGGTATGTCTCCTACCCCTTTTGAAGGGGTCTCTGTTTGATCCTTGACCTGTTTAACTAGTGTATCTATCTCTGGGAGTTTTTCTTCTTGGTTTAGGATCTTAGTTTCCTTTTTCGAGGTCTCAGTTTCTTCTGTGTTCTCCTGAATTTTTTGTTTGCTAGGATTTGTATCCATTGAACCTTGGGCTTCTATTTGTTGTGTACTTGGAGGTTTTTAGTTTTTGCCTTGCAAAAATTTGGGAAGGCTACTTCTCCGGTGTTCCTGGAATTTCTATAAATCGGCCATCTCTCTGAGTAGTAGAGCTCGAACTCGACTTAAGACTTCTGAGTAAGATCTCGCTCCTCGGAACATTTCGTCATGGGGGGAATATTCATGCTCATATATTTTTAGACCACAACTTTCCATATGGTTACCCATGACCCTATGAGGATCGTGTTTCTTAAATTCAATGTCTACTAGTTTCATTTCCTCTAAGACCATAGCCTCCACTTTGGCATGGAAGAAATCTAATAAAGAATATGTACCAATGTGTACGGGAAAAGACAGCCATACCTTTTTCTGAACTCCTTTGAGTTCTTTGCTTATCCCACCGAGCACAGTTTGCCTGGCGATTTCTCGACATACTAGCTTGTTTGGTAAGAATAGCAGTAGGGCATAAGGGGGAATAGAGCAGCCAAAAACCCTAATATATGAGAATTGTTCTTCCAGGTACTAGTCTTCCACGCTGTTTAAGTTTGTCACGATTTTATCCGAAATCTTGGGAGGCAAATGGTTGTAGATAATGACATGCATCGGTACCATTACACAGTTGAAAATATCATAAACGAAGTCCTTGGCCTTATCTTCCCAGAGTTTGGAGTGGTACACATGAATAGGCTCTACGTTATTTGGAGTCCAGCTCCAACTTATTAATGGAAAAGGTGTCATGAAGCAAACAACATCCATAATGTACGCAAACATTAAAAACGAAGATGCTTTCCCGCTCGCCCTCTGTGCTTGATATTCTATTACTTGGCTGGCCAGAGTGTCTGACAACAATTTAGGCCATTCGAAAGAGTACCCCTCTGCTACTGTGTGGATAAGAAGTACCCATGGGAGAAAACAATGCGCAGTATTCTCTCTCCCATAAATCTTGCATACCATCATTGCTACATACATAAATTGTGGATGTAATGAAGGGATTGCGTATATACCATGAGTGTCTACCCTGAACTTTTCAGGGCGTGAGCACCAATCTTTGATCAAGTCGGATAAGCTTTTTCCAAATTGCTCGCATTCTTTCTTTTTGAAACCCTCTAAGAATTTGGCATTGTAAGTAAAATTGGGTGTGGGGGACAATTTTTACATCGCTTGCAGATGCTCCAGCCTAAATTTCCCAACAACCACCTTCCGCACGTTAAATATTGTCTTAGTCAGGACATCTACATGGTCCAGTGCCCATTTAACCATATCACAATAGGGGAAAAGTCGCGGCCTTGTTGCTACCTTTTGAAATTTCGACTGAGCGACCACTTTGTATTTGATATACAAGTCATATTTCTCGTTGTTGCTCGAGTCATCTGGGTAGTTTATCAGCTCGTATTGCAAGATGTTGAAAACCTGTGTCCATGTTTTGAATGTGTTCATGTTCCTTGCGAGGTATCAGAGATAATATTTGAATTCTGACCTGAACTTTCACCAGCTGTTTTGGGCATTTTCCATGGAGCCATGATGCAAAATCTCGAGATTATAGTTCATGTCATAGAGGATGCAAATACAAACAATGGTTATATCGCTAAAATCGCTCTGTGAAACTATAATGAAATTAAAATAATGACAGAAATTCTTTCGCTTAGAGTACTCGAGTATGTGCGGGTCCTTTCTGAGACAACGTTTAATTCTTTTAATAGAAATATTCTAAAATGAACCAAGATCTTACTTTCAATCATTCCCCTAATTTGTTTATAAATGCCATAAATGTTTGATATTTCCTGATTTGAGATGATCGTAGGAACATTTAATTCTTTACCCATAAGCTCGACAGGTTTAAAGTTGTTTAAGATATTAATATATCCAATTTAATCCTTTAATTAATCGTAATTAGTTCTTAATCATTTTTCGGCGTTTGTAGTCTTGGACAATTTTATTCTTAGTCTTGGCCCATGAACCCCAAATTTGCGATATTGTGATTTGGTTAATTAACTTTGATTAGACTTGAGTTCTTAATTTATCATGATTAGTTTATAAATCTCGCAACCTCGAGTATCGAGATTACAAAGGTGTCGTTCTAAGGTAAAATTGTTGAGTCACGAAGTCGCCATAATTAACAAACGTTAATTATCGTTAGCCTTGTAATTAACTAGGTTTATATTAAGCCACTTTCGTGACTTTGTACATAGAACACTCGAAGGTTGCTCGAGGTGAGACTCCCGAATCGTCAAAGTGTGATGCGTTAAAATGGTGATAATCACTGCTCAAACTTTCGATGATCATGATTAAGCTTAACCCGACTTTGCTATTTCACATGTCGGGACATTGGGAGTTTTGATACATATAACTGTTAGATTTGCGAAATCCCAAAATCCAAGATTTGAGGTTTATGGTTATTGTTTTTGTTATTTGAAAGAACGGGTGGCTTCAACCTTTTGGTAACTAGAGAATTTGAAAAATATATGTGTTCCAACATAGTCTCCATCTAGGGATCTCGTCTCCCTGTGGGACAAGAAGAACAGTAGACCACGTGCCTTTATTGGGTAAATGGAGTCATTACTTTGTTTTTGTGAAACGTTTTCAGAAAGAGGGTACAGAGAGAATCTGAGGTTTCATCTTTATCTCTGAAATCTTTCGAAACTTAATCGTTTACTAATCTCAATTTTATGTCCTTATATGACTTCCTCTTCCTTAAAACCGACTTCGGATCTTCTTAAGATAATCAAAACAACCTTAGTATTTCTAACAGGTTTTTTCGATCTTTCTTGCATCAAGCCAAAGTAATTTCGATGTTTTTTAATCAGGGAGCCTTGCGTGAACTTGGGATGTAGATCTAGTCCAAAAGAAAACTGGTTACCAGAGTAAAATATAATTCATGTATAACAACCTTACAGATATCTTAGACATTGCTTCACTGCCAGCGATCTTGTTCAATACCCCGATGAAGTTATCTGATTCCCTTATTGAATTTCCTTTCACCACTTCAGTTTGTAACTTTGCATTTAAATGTTGAGATGAGGGCGATCATTTAATGAATTTCCTTTCATCATCTCTTTTTTGAAATAGATGGGGGAAATCATTTGTGAATTTCCTTTCACCATTTGTCTTATACTTTCTTTTTAGAACATGAAGTGGGGGCAATCAATTTGTATAAAGCATACTAGGGGTGATATCTATTGATAATTTTGGCAACAGAGGTCTATTAATTCACTTTGATTACTCTGGACAAGTCTTCTTTCGACCTTCAAAACATCTTAGTCTGCAGGAAACTTATGGGGGATTTTTTATTTCCAGGGGCCTTCTTCTGAGCAAGATTAATCATTTAAAACCTGTTAAAAGACTAAGAGAGTTAGGATTAGCCTATACATACTTTTGTTCAGTAGGAGCCCAAGGAGCCACGAGGACTTTCCCTTTGTCTAAAGATTTGTTTGTCATCTTTTAGAGGTAAAGTGTGACCCCTCCTTCCTCTATGGAGGCCATGGGGAGGCATTTGGAGTCAAGGGGAATAATACCAAAGATTTGAAATAGGGTGACAGAGGGGTTTTGTATTTCATAAACGTGGTTCTTATAATGTAAACCCGACTCTTGAAAAATGTTCTCTATGTTCACTTTATTTCTTCTTTTTCCGTTTATTTTAATTTTATCCAGAGATCTCTTTTGTGATTTACTTTGAAAATTTGTTCCTTTAATATAAGACCGTTGTTATGCCAGGTGATATTCTTTGGAAATATAAATAATTCAATGACTCATACCTTTGACTCACCATTTCGCTCTCATCTAAGTAAATTATTTATTTATCACCTATTTTGGGATGACCAATATTTCTGATATACAACCACTTGTTTGTCTTCTTCGTAATGTTGGAGCTATCAACAACAATCCTGCGTAAAAACAACATGAAGAGTGTTAGGGTTTTGCAAGTCACAGCGTTTGATGAGTAAATTATTTAAAATCATTAACCTATTTTATTTGCGGTGGAAGTAAGACTTACCTAAAACTGTAAAAAACAGAAAACACAAACCGATATATACAATGGGATTTTGCAAATCGTTTATTGCATATAGTGCTTAAGAAAATGCCCTTTGATAGGGGTGTTGAGGATTTTGTCATCCAAATTTTCTAGCAGAAATGAGTTCTTCCCTTCAGAGGCTGCAACTTTGAATGGTCCATACCAGATATGATCGAATTTGCCATGTTTGGCTGAGTCTTCTCTCCTAGCGTCCCATTTCAAACTAGGTCGTCAGGGATGAATTCCCTATCTTTAGCCTTATGATCAAATAGGGCTTTCATGTTGTCTTGATATTTCTGAAGTTTTTCGTCCACTTCAGCCCTATTTTTCTTAACTTCGATCAGTTGATTTATTCTTCTTGTGACATGATTTGGTTCTTCTTTTTCATCTTGCCAAAGTTTCATTACAGGTAGAGCCAAATTAATGGGTAATACCACATCGGTCCCGTATACCATTTGAAATGGAGAAGTATTGATTCATTTCTTGGTGCTTATCCGATTTTCCCACAAGAATTTCTTATTGGTGCCAGGATTTCTTATTTTCATTCAAAACCTTTTTTATTATGGTGATTAATCTTTTGATTGATGATTCAGCTAACCCATTGCCTTGAGGATAGTATGATGTAGAATGGCCCAGCACAATATTGTATTTTTGGCAAAAGTTGACCACTGCCATAGATTTGAATGCCTGGGCATTATCTGTAACTATCTTCCTAGGACAAATGAATCTAGATAATATATTTTCCTCCAAGAAATTTATTACCACTGAATATGTCGCTTTCCTGGTCAGGATAGCTTCTACCTATTTGGTGAAATAGTTCGTAGCGGTCAGGATTCATTTATGTTGTGTGTTGGAGTGTAGATTGATCTCGCCTATAAAATCTAACCCCCATTGTTGAAAAGGGGATTTTGTTTTAACCGAGACCAAAGGTAACGCCGAGAGTTTATGCTTGCCTGAAAATAATTGGTTGGAGTTACAGGCTATGACTTTGGCATTCACATCTGTTAATAACTTAGGCCAATAATATCCTACTCTTAGGATTTTATAGGTTGTTTCTCTCCATGCATGATTTCCTCTACACACTCCTTCGTGAAATTCATTTATAACTCTTTCTGTTTCAGATTCTACTAAACAAACTAGTAGGAAACCTAGAGGGTCTTTCCAATACAACTGGCTTTCTGAGATACAATACTTTACTACATGTAATTTCAATGTCCTAGTCTTAGACGGAGACATATCGTTTGGGAATTTAAGAATCAGAAGATAAGATACTATGTCTTTATACCAACCCAAAGATGCAAACTTCTCTTCGATTCTGGTTGTGGCTATCTAGTCGTCAAATTCTTCTATGTCTAAATATCCTTCATGCTCTTGTAGGTTATTTATTCATAGCGCTCTAAAATTTGATTCGGCTAGTAGTTTAGCCAAACATTGTCCCTTTATGAGCTTTGTCGGTTTTACCTCTAGATCGAATTCTTGAATTTTAGCAAGCCACCGGCCCCTCTTCCCATCAATATCAGGCTGGACCAATATATCTTTAATGGAACTGGTGGGTATATATGCAATGATCTTGGAATGCAGTACGTAGGTTCTGAAATCTTTTAGTGCTTTCACCACGGCATATGCTTGTTTTTCAATTATGTCATACCTCAATTCTGTGTCCCTAAGGATCTTACTAAAAAACGCTATTGGTTGCTCAAAACCCTCTTCGTTCTTCTGGAGGAGTATCGCCACAATTGTATGTTTGGATGCAAATGGAAAGATAAAAAATTCCTTTAGATAATCAGGGATTGCCAGTACAAGTGCTTCGCCTATAATTTTCTTGATGTGTGCAAATGAGGCTTTTGCTTCGGCCATCCATTTAACTTCATTGTTCTTCTTGAGCATATCTGTAATCAATTTCACAATTTCAACAAAGTTCGGGATAAATCTCCTCAAAAAAATTATTTTCCCTAAAAATGACTAGATTTCTTTTACATTTCTAGGAATATTTATAGTTTCAATAGATTCGACCCTTTTAGGATTGATTTTAATTCCGTCCAGAGATACAATATGGCCCAAGAGTTTACCTTCTTGCATCGCAAAGTGAGATTTCTTGGGATTTAGAGACAAACCAAATTTGCGGCATTTCTCGAACATTTGCTTGAGGTGGATTAGATGTTCTTCATCAGATTTGGAAAAAACGGTCAGATCATCGAGATAAATAACGACAAATTTATCTCTTTCGTCAATGAAGGCAATATCCATAGTTCGCTAGAAAGTAGCACCTACATTCATCAAACCAAAAGGAATTTTGTCATACATAAATGTACCCCATGGGGTGGTGAATGTTGTCTTTTCTTTATTGTCTTCGTTTACAGCAATCTGATTGTAACCAAAAGAACTGTCGATCATTGACATTTTATTTGCTCCGACCACTTTTTCTAGAACATGGTCCATTTTGGGTAGCGGATAATTGTCTTTGAGAGATGATTTATTTAAATTTCTAAAATCTACACAGTCTGATTTCTCCACTCTTCTTCCCAAACGGGACCATATTAGCTACCCACTCAGAGTACCTGAGTGGTACGATTATTTTAGCGTCCAGGAGATTTTTTACTTCTTTTTCAACCACGGGAAATACTATGGGATTGATTTGCCTGAGCTTCTGTCTGAAAGGTTTAACACCTGGCTTTAAAGGAATCTTGTGTTCGATCAGAGTGGTGTCATAGGTTCTCAGCTCGTCGTAAGACCAGGCTAACACGTCTTTATACTGCTCGAGTAAATCTGCATATTTACCTTTCATCTCAAGAGGAAGATATTTTGATATTTTTACTATTCTAGGATTTTCCTTGGTACCTATATCACAGTCTTCGACTTTTTTTGGTTGAGTTTGCAAAGAAGATTTTAAGGGCATGTTGTTTTGATCAAATATTCTTTCTAAGGGGATTGGGCCTTTATGGATTTGGTTGTTTTTTAGTACTAACATGCGATGATTCACGATATTTTCTTGGAATTCTTGAGGATCTTCCCCTTCTTTCATAATCCAAGTATGATCGTTCTGGTTTTCTTGGTCAATATGCGTCTCGGCAAAGTCTTCCACTATTTCGAGGAACTTTTTGATCTATTCATCATCTTCAAACACATGCCAGTGTTGTATATTGTTTGGTATGGAGGGTTTTTGCCTCATCTCTATGTGATACTTGAGTTTAAAAGTTGTAGGAGGTGCGAAAGTTGAGGCTGCTTTGGCTAATGAATCAGCTTGCAGATTTTCTGTATGGGGACTGTGATGGACATTAACTGATGAGAAAGAAATTTCCATTAAATCCTAAGCACAGTTTCTATAAGATTTCAATCTCGGGTGTTTGGCCTAGTACTGTCGATTTACTTGTTTCACAATTAATTCAGCATCTCCATACACTTCCAAGTTTTTTATGTTTAACTTTTTGGCAACTTCTAATCCCAAGACCAGGGCTTCATACTTGCATACATTATTCATGTAGTCTATGTCCCATTGTAGTTTGTAGGAGAAAGGAATGATAAACTCATCTCTAGGTGCTACAAAAAGTACTCATGTGCCTGATCCTTCACATGACGAAGCACCATTGAAATACATTTTCCGAATTCCGGTACTATATACACTTTCATTTATTTTTTTCGAATTTATTTTTCTCTGTACAATTTTCTTCTGTGCATTCCTCCACATCATCATCAATTGATAAAATACAATTTCCAAGATCTTGATCAGCTACATAAACATGTTAATTGCTAGGATTATGTGGATCACTTACATTATATGCCAGCCGTGTTTCCCAGTATAATCGGGTGAACTGTCCTCCAAAAATGGGAATCGTGGCATACGTCATGTCCAGCTAAAGGGATCCCCCAAGCTTAGCGCCCCAAGACCTGGATAATAGCATACCATACTTCAGAGGTATATCATCAATAACCACATCCATCAGATCACTTTTTACTAGGATCAGTACAAGATTTACCACTAAATCTTTGATCATTCCCATACATTTAACTTTTCTTGAATCAAATGAATACAGGTCTCTATATGGCCTGGTAATTTCAAGGCCAAGTCTATCCATAATAGCCTTGGGCATCACGTTATGTGAGGCTCCAGAATCCAACATGTAGTTATGTAGTAGATGATCATGCACATTTAGTGTAATGTAGAAAGGAGCAACGCTATCTCTGGCCCCTTCAAAATGCAGACCAAAAATTATATTAGGCTTATCATCTTCCAAATTTATAACATCATCTTGACTTCCCATATCTGAAAAATTTATCATTTTGTTGATTTGTTTTCGGTAAATAGGATTCTTTGCCAATTCAAACAGAGGTATCGGTATTTTGATTTTGTTAATCTCATTTTCTAGGCTGAAACCTTCTATAGTTTTTTCAGTTTCTCTTATTGGTACTTCGGTCTCCTTCTTTTCTACTTTATTTGTTTGTATTGCTTTATTTTCAGGTCTTTTTGTTCTTGTTGTCTGTGTTTCGACTGTCTTAATTTTGGTACCGTGTGGGTCAACTCCTTTTATCTTGGTGTTATGTGTTTTAGTTTCCTTTGGAGTTGGTTCATATACTTCGCCTCTCGGCAGGATTTTCTTTGGTTGGGTAGTTGTCATGTTTTTAGTTTTAGACCTTAGATTATACTTGTTTTGGAGCTCAGCCATTATAGTATCGACGATTCCTTGGCAAGCAGGGTCCTCTATATTATTTGTTGCTATCCTTGTTAAACCGATTTTCTGTTTTTAAATACCTCTCATAATCTTGTCTAGTTAAATGAGGTTGATAACAATCCTCATCGAGATTATTCATATCTTCTTCTAAATCCTCAAATTCTTGCATGTCATTTCCTCCTAGAAATTTTTTGTTTTTTAAAGGAGTCTGGACTTTTTGATATTCATTTTTAATTTGTCTTTGTTGTATTTGAGGATTGGGGTTCCTCCTGAATTCTCTCCTAACGAACTGATCTGCTTTAGATTGATATAGTTCCATCTTTGAAATTTTATTTGACAGTTCTTTAATTATCTTTGCCATATCATCCATCTTGTCGTCTGTAGACCTCCCAGATCTGAAGGGTCCTTCTTGTTCCCTAAATCATTTAATCTCTTTGTTTCTCGTTTCCACCTTTGTTTTTAATTTTCCAGAAGCCATCATATTTGACTCAATTTCTACGGTGTCATCTTGCATTTGGGTAAGTTCAGCCGCTCTTATTTCTTCCAATAATAGTGTGAAATCGGGTTCAAAATCTCCTGCAAAAGTTACCTTTGTTGCAGGCTAGGAATTTTTAACTTCAATTGGGATCTTGTTATATAATTTATTAAACCTTTGGATGAATTCAGCAACAGTTTCTGAATTTTTCTTCCTTAAAGCCCCAAACTCAGTTAAATAATATAAGTGATATTTCCTTTCACCCCATTGTCTGAGAAAAGAGTTTTCTAGTGCGTCATAGGATAATGTCGAACCTGCGAGCAAACTTCGAAACCAGGTTCTCACATGTCCTTCGAAAGGTTGAACAAACAATCGTGAATATACATCTTCGTGCTCGAGACAGAGAATATCTATGAATTGATCAAATAAATTTGTATGTTCAGTTGCGTTTAAGTCTCCTTCCACTATAAACTTAGGTAGGTTTTTCATGTAGTTTTCAAGTAAATCATGAAGGGGCACTGGGAGCACCAAAGGAGCGTTTCTGGCAGCTACTTTAGCAAAAATCCTAAGGGGTGGGGGTGGGCCTTGACCGCTCCCTCCTCCTCCTCCGGTAGCTACCATAGATATTCTAGGAGAGGAAACCAATACGTTATAAATAGGGTTTTCAAAGATGTATACGGATCTTTTAGCTTCTTTGGGATGAAGCAAGAAAGATTCTGAGAACCGTTTATCAGGAGACGAAAAAACTAAAAAAGGGGGAAACGAGATACGGGGACTCAGTTCCTCTTACTTATAATATATGTAAATGGGAGAACCTGCAGGAGTTGAATCTGAGTGTATGGTATACTCTTCTAGACTTTGTGAGGTTGGGAAATTTAGTTCAAGAGCTGATGGGATATCAATCGAAACAGACTTTACTATAGATTTATGACCTTCACTTACACTGGAGGTAGTCGAAAGAGCTTCAGTCTTAATTTCAGGTAGAACTAATTTAGGGTTTATGGTTTCAAGTGGAACCTTAGCCTTAGACTGTGTGGATTTAGGTTGGTAAATCGCAGTAGCTTGTTTAATGAATCCTCTTGTTTTCAGTATTTTTTCAGGTTTGGAAACAGGCGAGGTCTGCTTATCATCTAGGTTTTATTTGGTGTTCCTTTGACCAGATGCTGGCTTATTTAAATTGTGGAGTCACCAAGTGAATAATAAAAACTTGGCATTTATAATGTGTTCGGTCTCTATTCACTATCAAACAAAGAAGCTTGCAAATTTCATTCTCCCAGGGAAAAATAACTTTGTTTCTCCGTCCCTGGCAACGATGCCAAAAGGATGGTGTTCCTGAGTTTATACTAAGGCTATAAGTATAATTTCAGGCATTAGGAAATAAGTTAAAGGTTTCAATGTTTTCCTTTCACCACATAAATAGCAAAGAAAAGTTCTTTAAAAAGAATTAATATTATAACAGCTCAGAGGTTGTTTCTCGTACCTGAGTTAAAATCAAAATATAGAAAGAATGGAAAGAAAAACATAAAGCTGCTAATCAAAGCAAGCATCAAAAGCTGAAGAATCTTACTTTGTAATAGAAGAAGAGAGTGATTGATGTAATCTTCAATGAAGTATAAAATATAGTATCTATTTAACATGTAGGTCTTGTATTAACTAATAGTGAATACAGAGGAAAAACTGTTTGTTAATAGATTACTAAATATAACATAACCACGGTAGAGGTTGTACTAGATTGTGATTTGCATTCATCAAAGAAAATATATGAAAGTATGTTGAAATATGAAAAGACAAAGAAAACATAACTCAAAATAGATGAGATGTAGAATCTCTGGCCTGCATTTATATTAATTCTCAGTGAAGAGAGTCGTCTCCTTTACAATCAGCAAAAACCAGCCCTTTGTTTCTTTCTCAAAATGTATATTTATACTAGATGAAAACGTTTCGAATTCTGTCATTCTAAAATTTTTGGTTACAAATGAAAAGATGAAATGCTTCACTTTGTTGTCCTTTGTATTCCTTCATCTTGGCGGGGCATTTTCCTTTCTTTGTCCTCTAGCTCCAAAATAGGATGAAATAAGCAATTGTATTACTGGCCTCCAGAAGTCTTCCCTTTCCCCTATTCAATACAATTGACACACTTTTCTACCAACTGGTCTATCAATTTGGGAAGTTCGGTTTGGTCATTTGCTTCGAAAGTGTAGTACTTCTTTTCCAAATATGACAGTCTTGCTCCTATTTGCCTGTCTTCTATAATGATAGACAATAACTGTAGGTTTGTTTTTATCAACCATTTGTCTATCTGGGCAATATCGACATGTTTTATCTGAGATAGTTCAACTTGATCTCTTTCCACATTTCCCTTGATATCTAGCATATGTTTAACTATGTTAATTTTACCCAAAGTTCCAGATCTATTCTCCTTATCCAGATCTAGAAACTTTTTATTTTTTAGGCCAAATGTTTCTTCAAAAGAGTCTCTCAACTCTTTATCCATTTTTCTATTCTCTGGTAGATTATGCTCCCATGCCTTTAACAGGATGTTACCTCTGTTTTTTTCTCGAATGGATAATCTGTAAGCGATGACCATTTACTCTTTCGTTGTTCATATGATAGCCTCCTGGAAAGTACTTCAAGTCACCTTATCTTCTCTCTCTCTTAAGGTGATTCTGTCTAAGGCTTAATCTATCAACTAAAAATGATCCTAGATGATTTCTACTTTAGTAAGTAGACTCTGTTGAGTTGCTTCTATCTTCTTTTGTATTTCTGTGGCTTGATTTTGAAATGTCGCTACATCTACGACCTAACTTTCAGTACAATTTAATTTAGATTGCATTTGTTTTATTAACTCCTCCTGTTGACTTACTTGTGCTTGACCTGTCTATGATGAAGGATGTATTTTCTCAAGATTAGATTTGAGTTGTTCAATTTTTTGTTGATCAGTTGCCTTGACTTATTCAAGGTTTTTACATGCCTCATTCCTAGCATTCACTTCTACAGTTGCCATATGAGTTTGTAATTTGTTGATTAACAAGTATTTTTGTTTGATCTGTTCCATCAAGGTTCCAACTGAATATTGGTTGGTCATTTCATAAGCCCCCAATGTTCCTACTATCTCATCGGTAAATTCTTCCTCTTCTAAGGCTTCTCCATTCGTTAGTATTCTGTATTTCCTAGCTATTGCACCTACCTTTTGGTATGTTTCTCTCTTCACCATCGCATTCCTTTTATTGCTAAAAAATAAATCTCTAGGAGGTAATTCTTCTATAGAGATAGGTGTTAAATCCTCTTTAAATATTATCTCTGCATTGGGACTCCCCTTTGTAAATTGTAAGGGCGTGACAGATGGAATGGGACTGTCAATTTATTTGGATGCTTGTTTCATGATAGCATCTGTGGTCGTTTCATTTGATGGAGACAAGGGTATGTCTCCTACCCCTTTTGAAGGGGTCTCTGTTTGATCCTTGACCTATTTAACTAGTGTATCTGTCTCTGGGAGTTTTTCCTCTTGGCTTGGGATCTCGGTTTCCTGTTTCGAGGTCTTAGTTTCCTCTATGTTCTCCTGAATTTTTTGTTTGCCAGGATTTGTATCCGTTGAACCTTGGGCTTCTATTTGTTGTGTACTTGGAGGTTTTGAGTTTTTTCCTTGCAAAACTTTGGGAAGGCCACTTCTCCGGTGTTCCTGGAATTTCTAGAAATCATCCATCTCTCTGGGAAGTAGAGCTCGAACTCGACTTAAGACTCTTGAGTAAGATCTCTCTCCTCGGAACATTTCGTCATGGGGGGAATCTTCGTGCTCATATCCTTTTAGACCACAACATTCCATATGGTTACACATGACCCTATGAGGATCGTGTTTCTTAAATTTAATGTCTACTAGTTTCATTTCCTCTAAGACCGTGGCCTCTGCTTTGGCATGGCCAAAATATAATAAAGAATATGTACCAATGTGTATGGGAAAAGACGGCCATAACTTTTTCTGAACTCCTTTGAGTTCTTTTGTTATCCCGTCGAGCACAGTTTTCTTGGTGATTTCTCGACATACTAGCTTGTCTGGTAAGAATAATGGTAGGGCATAAGGGGAAACAGAGCAGCCAAAAACCCTAATATACGAGAACTGTTCTTCTAGGTACCAGTCTGCCAAGTTGTTTAAGTTTGTAACGATTTTATCCAAAATCATGGGAGGCGGATGGATGTAGATAATGACATGCATCAGTACCATTACACAGTTGAAAATATCATAGAGGAAGTCCTTGGCCTTATCTTCCCAGAGTTTGGAGTAGTACACATGAGCAGGCTCTGCGTTATTTGGAGTCCAGCTCCAGCTCATTAATGGAAAAGGTGTCATGAAGCAAACGACATCCATAATGTACGCAAACATGAAAAATAAAGATGCTTTCCCACTCGCCCTTTGTGCTTGATATTCTGTAACTTGGCTGGCTAGACTGTCTGACAACAATTTAGCCCAGTCGAAAGAGTACCCCTCTTCTACTGTGTGGATAAGCGATACCCATGGGAGCAAAAAATGCGCAGTATTCCCTCTCCCATAAAGCCTGCATACCATCATTCCTACATACATAAATTGTGGCTGTAACAAAGGGATTGCGTATATACCATGAGTTTTTTCCCTTAACTTTTCAGGGTGTGAGCACCAATATTTGATCAGGTCGGATAAGATTTTTCCAAATTGCTCGCATTATTTCTTTTTGAAACCCTCTAAGAATTCGGCATTGTAAGTAAAATTGGGTGTGGGGGACAATTTGTACATCATTTGCAGATGCTTCGACCTAAATGTCCCAACAGCCACCTTCTACGCATTAAATGTTGTCCTAGTTGGGACATCTACGTGGTCCAATGCCTATTTAACCATATCACAATAGGGGAAAAACCGCAGCCCTGTTGCTACCTTTTGCAATTCCGACTGAGCGACCACTTTGTATTTGATATACAAGTCATATTTCACATTGTCGCTCGAGTCTTCTGGACAGTTTATCAGTTCATATTGCAAGATGTTGAAAGCCTGTGTCCATGTTTTGACTGTGTTGATGTTTCTAGGTGAGGTATCAGAGATAATATCTGAATTCTAACCTGAACTTTCACCAGCTGTTTTGGGCATTTTCCATGGAGCCATGATGCAAAATATTGAGATTATAGTTCCTGTCACAGAGGATGAAAATACAAAAAATGGTTATCTCGCTAAACTCGCTCTGTGAAACTAGAATGTAATTCAAATAATGACGAAAATTCTTTCTCTTAGAGTACTCAAGTTTGTGCGGGTTCTTTCTGACACAGTGTTTAATTCTTTTAATAGAAATATTCTGAAATGAAGCAAGATCTTACTTTCAATCATTCCCCTAATTCATTTATAAATTCCATAAATGTTTGATATTTCGTGACTTGAGATGATCGTAGGAACATTTAATTATTTACCCGTAAGCTCGACAGGTTTAAAGTTGTTTAAGATATTAATTTATCCAGTTTAATCCTTTAATTAATCGCAATTAGTACTTAATCCTTTTTCAGTGTTCGTAGTCTTGGACGATTTTATTCTTAGTCTTGGGCCATGAACCCCAAATTTGTGATATTTTCATTTGGTTAATTAACTTTGATCAGACTTAAGTTCTTAATTTATCGTGATTAGTTTATAAATCTCGCAACCTCGGATATCAGGATTACAAAGGTGTCGTTCTAAGGTAAAATCGTCGAGTCGTGAAGTTGTGATAATTAACTAACATTAATTATCATTAGCTCTGTAATTAACCAGGTTTATCTTAAGTTGCTTTCACGACTTTGTGCATCGAACACCCGAAGGTCGCTCGAGGCATGACTCCCGAATCACGAAAGCGTGATGCATTAAAATGGTGATAATTGTTGCTCAAAGTTTCGATGATCATGATTAAGCTTAACCCGACTTTGTTATTTCACATGTCAAGACATTAGGAGTTTTGATATGTATAACCGTTAGATATGTGAAATCACAAAATCCAAGATTTGAGGTTTATGGTTATTGTTTTTGTTATTTGAAATAATGGGTTGCTTCAACCTTTTGGTAACTAGAGAATTTGAAAAATGTATGTGTTCCAACACATCCCATCCATTATATGGGATCATGTATCTCTATAACATAATTATGCCACCTCTTCCATTCACATGCATCCATTAATTCTTATCCACATATTTCACTCCTGTAAGAGTAGCTATCAATTCATCAAGCAACAATTGTTCTTCTATTACAAGAAATCCCAAAAATAATATTTCAACATGCAGTCCTTCCTCTCAAGGAACTTGTGCAGATAATATACAAATTTTGACGTAGAGAGACTCTTTCTAACATGCTCATATTGGACTTGTTATACTAGTCCTATGTCTGATTTCTGGCCCATCCAAGCCTAGTGTTTGAACTTTTCTCTGATGCCACTTTGTAATACCCTCGACCCCCTAAGTACCCTTTGAAGGGATGGGGTGTCAAAATTTCACTTTTTCCTTAACTATCTAAAAGCTTCTTTTCTAGGGCACCATCATATTTTACTCATTAAGAGATTTCCAATGCTTGTAACCATGCTCGTTTTCGAGCTCTGGATCAAAAGTTACAACCTCCTAAAGTTTCTGGGTTTTCTTCCATCAGTGCCACCTCATCACCATGTGGCATCCACATGGCTCCCTATAACTTGTGACAACCAACGTTGCACTAACATGGACACTTCCACCTGGCCCATCAGTTCCTGGCCTATCGTTTATCCAAATCAATATTTCAAAATTCATTCGGAGCCTTTGTTATCATAAAAGAAGGATATGAGGTTACATCTCCCACTTCGATGACTTCTCTTTGACGGATCTCACCTTTGGATCCAACGTCTCTAAGAGGTAGAAAATCAACGAATCTAATTTCATTGTTGCCTCAATTTACCTGACGATTATTCTTTGCCTTGTTTAGCAATGGTATGATAATAATTGGAACCCACAACAGATCTACGGTTTTCGTTTCAACTCACCCATGCTTTGATATATGGTCTCAATCATTCATCAAAGTACCTCTCATCAGAGTGCATCTCCTCTGGTACTGCAACTCACTTCGACTAGAACCCCCTCGATCAAAATTCGATATCTCTCCACCTGTATATTAGATGGTTAATATTTTAGGCACCTGTACCAAGGTACAAACTGCTAGGGACTCACCCTCGGTCCCTCTTTCCAATTATAGGCTGACACATGTCAACCTATGGGACACGTTGGGGCTCCTCTTCAGCATGATTTCACTCTCCCTCTTAGCGTTGCTTAAGGGGGACCCCACATAAAATATGAGTTAGCACCCAGGACACATGGCCCTACCCAAATCCACCACCTATCTTGACACGTGGCACTTAGCCTGCATCACATTGTGTTCCCTCAAAATGCCAAACCACCTTGACACGTGACACAATCACCACTTGATCCGAATTATTTTGAGAATGATATGAAGGTAGAAATATAATAGGGATATAACAAGGAAATACATAGATATACGGAAAGGAACACAATAATACAGTAAATTCCATATTATATTAATGATTTTCTGAAATACAAAAGACTGTAAAATGAAAAAACACACAAGCTAGATAGAATGGTGGTAGCTTATCTATGATGAGAGATGTATCGGCTATGATCACTCACAAGAATCCTATTACAATGAGACTCCAAATACCTTTTTAACATAAAGTATAAATGATAAAACCCTAAACATTCAAAACCCTAACCCCGGGAGATGAAACGCCAAAATTTTTGTGGGCCCTGATGGGGGTAGTTGATGCGTCAATTTCCTAAGGGTGTAAATTTTGCATATGAAATTCGTTTAGGGTGATAGATACCTCATCAGAAACATATATATGATTAAAACACCTTTTTGGTCTTATCATCCGCCTTCGGCTATATTCTAGGCATTTTCTAGCAAAAAAAACATCGTTTAGGACCTCAAAACAACCCCAAAACTTTGGGACTCGAAAAACTATAGAAACACTGCCAAGATGAAAAATTGTAATTTGAGCTAGTGAAATAGGTGGGTGGCCACCAATGTCCACCTATATCATTCCCCCCCCATAGGAAACAATGTTCTCTATTGCATCAATTTCCTCCATCAGATGGGAACACTTCTCTTGAATCTAACTCTTGGTGAGCCACTTTCCCTGATGAAGAAGTTGCCTTGCTTTGACGACCCAATAGAGTTGGATGGTGTGTTGGTGGTGTCATTTGTCTTGGTGTCCATGATATGATCAATTGTATCCTATTATATGTAGTCATTATTGAGTTCTATAGGTTCCAACTACTCAGTCACATCTGAAGTGTTCAGGAGAGGTAAAAAAATATGGTCAGAGAAATTCCACATTAAATAATGGATGAAAACCAAGGAAAGGAGGAATACTTGATTCAAAAATGATCTCACCCACATCCTTGGTGATTTTTTAAGGCACATATTGGAGTGGGAGTAGCTTATGATGGGGTATTGTGAGGTTCTCTTTCTACAAATGCAACCACACCTTATCTCCCACCTGAAATTTGTGTGGTACTCGATGTTGATCATGGCGTTGCTTGTACTTGGAATTGGATTTTTGCACAATATCATGAACTTGTTGTTAGATGTGTTAGATGCACTCAAAAAAATTGGTTGCCCGATCAACCTTGGTCTGAGCATGGGAGGACTCTTCCTGTGTGGATGCAATGGGCAGAGCTACATCAATGGGGGCCAATGGTTAGAATCCAAAGCACACCTAAAAAGGGTTGTGGGTAATAGAGTTGTGGAGAGATCTATTGTAGCTGTGTAAAACATAAGGAACGATTTCACCCCATGTGCGTGGATGTTTGGAATTGTACATGCTCGGGATATGGAAAATCATCATGTTGACTACCTATGTTTGTCCATCATTTTGTGGGTGGAAGGAAAACTATTTGGTCAGCTTGGTGTCCATCATCAACCATAGGCTGGACCAAAACATGCTCAGGAACCTACTATATCGATCGGAGATAATATTTTGTGGGAGCCCAAAATAAACCCAAACATGTGTAAAGAAGATCTTGGTGGTGGCCTCTGTTGTGATGCTCTTCTTGCAGGGTGCCAAAAATGCCATTTTAGAGAATCAATCAATGACCATGAAGACACAATCATTCCCATGCTTCATTGAAGGAAGAATATAATATACCTAGTATACTACATTTCTTATTATTTAATAATATGTTATAGGTTTGTTATTATGTAAATAGGAATTATAATGTAAACGATAAGTCAATGATAAGTCATGACCTTTGGAAATAACATGACTTATCATTCCCCACATGCATTTATTATATACACATATTGTATTTCATATGATGTCAAGTAAATATGTAAAAATTGTTTCAAAGTTTCTCTGAGAAATCTAGGTTGTTGACCATGTTCGGGAATTTTTCCATTAAAAAAAAATCATCAAAAATTACCATTGAAAAAATAATCCTTTTGCTGCCAGAAAATTAGAAGTTAGTACCATATATCAAGAAGAGGAAAAATAAAATATATAAATAATGGAAAAAAAAGGGAGAAAAAAAAGGGGGGGAATTTAAAAGAAAAAGTTCCAAAGAAGAAGAAAGAGTAAATTCGGATTCTATTGTTGGTGGTTTAAAGGCCCATGGTTTTAGTAAACCATTGGCCCATGGTATTTACCTACCATATAAAGAAAAATTTACAGTGGTAACTTTTTACAACTTTGTATATACACGTATTTTGGAGTAATATTAATTCAACCCCAATTAACTTGTGTAAAGGATATTTATAAAGGAAAAGTAAGAAGAGAGGGTATTAAAAGAAAGAGATAACTTTTCATAAGTTACAAAGTTATTTTAAATAAAAA
>JASDQU010101199.1:99814-117884 GCA_032191745.1 Picea mariana
GAAAAATTTACAGTGGTAACTTTTTACAACTTTGTATATACACGTATTTTGGAGTAATATTAATTCAACCCCAATTAACTTGTGTAAAGGATATTTATAAAGGAAAAGTAAGAAGAGAGGGTATTAAAAGAAAGAGATAACTTTTCATAAGTTACAAAGTTATTTTAAATAAAAATTGATAAGGTTTAAAAGATAAATGGAATTATTAAAGTTTCGTAATACCTTTTATTAAATTGGAAGGAAACCAAAGTAATATTCAAGATATTCAAAGGAGCAACATATATTTATAAAGGACACATATATTGAATAATCAAGAAAAAAATAAAAAGGAAACCATGAACAATGAATTCAATATATAAATCTAAATTTTGGACTAAATGCCCTTTTTGTGAAATGGAGTTTGAATATATGACAATTTTTAAAAATCACAATCGTTTTTGTCCAATTTGTGGGAAATTATTTATAATGGAAGAATATCAAGATAAACCACAAAGGAAATCACTAATATTAAAAGGTGAACTAGGAAATTATAAAGACATCAATAGAAAATTACAGTTGGAAATTGAGATGGAGAAATATTTTAATGGGTTAAAAAAGAAAAATAACATTTACTTCAAAGAGATAAATCGGGAACTCATGACACAAATTGAAGAACTAGAAACCAAAAAACAAAAAATGGTCAAAGACTTACTAGAGAGAGATGAAGAAATGTCACGATTAAAAAATCGTAATCAAAATTTACTAGTAAAAATGAGGAAGTCAAAAGACAAGAAACAAGAAAATAAAAAATAAGAACAAGAAAATCAAGGTCTCAAAGATAAATTAACAAAAAGAGAGGAAGAAAGCTCATGCCTAAGGAACCTTAATCATAAATTGATTGAACAAATTAAAAAGATGAAATATGAAAATCAAAAGAACCAAGATATTATAAGTGAAGTCGAAAAATCAGATAATGAGGAAGAAATTTATGCCTAAGGGATCATAATCGAAGTTTACTCACACAAATTAAAAATTTAAAGAGTGATAAGAAGTCACTACAAAATGAGTTAGATCAGCTTATCAACAAAGAATCATTGGTTGATAAAGAGACAATGATTGAACCTATCAAACTAGAGAATTCTTCAGATGTAAACATCCAAATTATGGATAAAGGAATTAATTCAAACTTACGAATCAAAAGGATTAAAATCCAACTAATGTAAATAGGTCTCCAAATGTCAAAGCACAAAAAAGTCAAGGGTACGAAGAAGACTCAATTCCAAAAGTTAATCAAGAAAAATCTACAAGTATAAGAAGTAAAGTCAAGTTGCAAGGATGCCTTATCGACATCCTCATAAAAAAAGTCGATACTTCAACAAATCAATGTATAAACAGAAACAAATGATCAATATTCTGAAGAATATTACTTCCACTACAAGTGGTTCTCAAAGTATAATCTATGAGGGGAGTCTAAATAAATCATTTTTTTCCAAGAACCCTATAAATGCACAGTTTCACAGAAGATCGAATTAGAGTGGGCAAACTCCTTTACAATTCGATATTTTTTCTCAACACTTAAAGGATTATATCATCTTACGTTCTCAATTAACATTGAATCAAGAATGAAGAATCAAGAGATAATATTACAAGCCAAAGAAAGAGACAAGTATTTTACAACTATGCTTTGACAACAAAACATTTTTAAGGGGTGAAGACTTGTAATATACCTAGTATATTACATTTCTTATTATTTAATAATATGTTATAGGTTTGTTATTATGTAAATGATAAGTCATGACCTTTGATAGGGACATGACTTATCATTACCCACGTGTATTTATATACATGTATTGTATTTCATATGATGTCAAGTAAATATGTAAAATGAATAGTAAATAAATATTATTTATTATTGAAATATGGAATTATGTTTTGTATTCATGATGTTGTCATGAAGTGGATGACCATATCCACTTCACATATTGGACATGTAGTTCATGGAGATGGACTCCCAAGGCCTATCCAGAGTAGGAAAAGAGGTGTATAGCCCCTATTTCTTTATGGCGGGCTTGGTAATGGCACAAGAAGTGCAGGATCCGATGTACTTGTGAACATCTTGTCGAAGCTTCAACCAATACAAATTATTTTTCACTACCACCAGTGTATTTTCTACACCAAAATGTCATGTTTCCCATTTGTAATGAGATTCCCATATCAACTTTCCATGCTCGCTTGAAGGAACATGGAGATGGATCAAATGGCATAACAATCTATCCTAGAGATGAAAGTATGGAACTATTTTTCTTGTGCTCTATGTCTAATAGGAAGTAGCAAATTCAGAGTCATTATTGTATAATTGTGTCCATCTATATGTCTCATGTTCACAAGATTTAATAACTATGGTTAGCGCTGCCACCGAGGGTCGATTGAGGATATATGTGACATGGTTGGTGCTACCATTTGTGTACTTGATATTCAAGTGGAATTGTTGTAGGTACATGGACCACTTATGATGGTGGTCATTCTGTAACTTTCCTTGTGTTTGCATGAATTTTAGAGGGTTGTGATCAATTTGGATGATCATTTCCTTCCCCGGAATGTAATGCTTCCACTGTTGACATGCCTTCACAATGGATTACATCTCTTTGTCATAGGTGGGGTATATATGAACAACATCAGATAGAGTTTCATTGTGGTAGGATATTGGATGCCCATGTTGAGTGATGAATGCACTGATAGCATAATATGAAGCATTTGTCTCAATCGCAAATGGTTGTTGCAGGTCTGGAAAAATAAGGACTGGTGTTGAGCAGAGGCAGAATTTCAAATCCTTGAATGATTTCTATTGGGGTGTAGACCACACAAACTTGGCCTTTGCTCCACACTTGGTCACTTGGCTTAGGGTCCAAGTAAGATGAGATAACCCCAACAGAAGTTGGTGGTAGAAGTTACCAAGGCCCAAGAAGTTGAAGAGCTCGGTCATTGTCTTCGGGGATGCCCAATCACAAATGACATGGGTTTTAGTTGGATCCATGTGCACACCCTGTTCATCTACGATGTATCCCAAATATTGGATTCTCTGCATGTCGATGGAACACTTATCCAAATTGGCATATAACTTGTGTTATTGCAGGGTGCCCAATACCTGTTGAATACGCTCCAAATGTTTCGCCCAAGTTTTGTTGAAAATGAGGATCTCATCCAAATATACGACCACAAAATATTTTGTGAATGGTTGTAATATATCATCCATCATTCGCATGAATGTGGTCAAGGAATTATTCAATCTGAAAGGCATGATAAACCAATCAAAGAGACCTTCTTTAGGATTGAATGTTGCCTTCCACACATCAATTTTCTCAATCAACACCTGGTGGTAACCTGACTTAAGATCAATATTATTGAAAAACTTGGCTCCCTTGAGCTAATCGAGAATATCATCAATCTAGGGAATTGGGTACTGCTTCTTGAATGTTATCTTGTTTAGGGCTCTATAATCAATACAAAGTAACCATGTCCTGCCCTTCTTCTGTACCAGAACAATTGGGCTCCTGCAAGGTGAGGAGTGTGGTCTGATGTGTCCCTTCATAATTATCTCTTGGATCTGACGTTTGATTTATTCATTCTCCATAACATAATGATTATATACATGGTCTTTATAAATAGGAGAACCGAGTGTTATATCAATTTAGTGCTTTACCTGACAGTGCACATGCACCTCAGTAGGCAAGATGAGTATGTCTTTATAATCCTCTACTATTTTATTTTTTTTGTTGTGCAAAGAGACCTAGTGCCGAGGTTTTGGTAGTTGCAGTGACCTTCAATTCACCTTTTGATCAAACCATATAGAGGAAAAAATTCTCGATCTGAGAGACCACCTTTTTACACTACTTCGTAGAGATAAACGAGACGATAGCATTTGGGATTGCCTCTGGTATCATGTAGATTTAATCTCCCAAAGCAATAATGACACTATAGGGACTAGATTCCTAAAAAACATGATGCTTCCACATATATGGTTTTCCTAACAAAACATCACAAACTTAGAGGGGGGAAAAAATCACACAACACCTCGTCTTTGAAGGGTTTGATGTCATAGTGTAGGTGACATTGCATTCTAACATAGATGTCCCACCCTAGATGAGTTAATCGATGGTGTATGGTTGAGAATGCGGCGTCGTTTTCAGGTTCAACCTCTTGAAAAAATATACTAAGATTAGGTTCTTCTAGCTACCACTGTCAACAATGAAATGGAGTGGAGTTCCCTTCACCCACATCTACGAGTGGAAGAGGTGCTACCCTTCTTCAAGCTCCTCTGGTTCCTCTGGATGGAATTTTGTGGTATCGATGGTGACACTAGGTTCTGTATCAATGATATGTCTTTCCTTTTCTGGTTTTGAATCAAAGTATGAGTCAACATCTGACCCTGAGGCTTTTGTCTCAACTAGCAATGACTGTTTGGAGTGACATTCATTAGTATTATGCCAAGGGATTTTTTGGAACTCACACCACTTTCCAATTTCCTTCTTCAACTTCCCATTACCCTTCTTTGTTGGTGGCTTGGGTTGGTTATCCTGGGGTTGGCCATCCTTGTTTTGTCCTTTGATCTAGGATTTAGGTCCAGCCTTACCATACTTTAGTTTTTGCATATTTACAGGCCCGAACTCCCACTTGTTCTACTACTTAAATTTATGCTCAATTTTGACAACATATTGATAAGCGACGCCAATTCTGATATGTCTAGAAACTTCATTTCGGTTTGGATGTACCTTTGTAGATCCCCATGGTATTTAAGGACCATATGTCACTTGGAGTCTTTGATGCCCAGCTTGGTGTGCATAGTATGGAAGGTATTTTTGAACTACCACATTGTTTGACCCCTTTCTTGGCGCAATGTGGTCCATCTCGTGTATTGGTCATCATAATTTTCAAAACAGTAATATTTTTCCTTGAGGGCATCAAAAAAATCCACCCAAGTGGGTCCTAGCCCAAAAATTGCAGACTCATCCTTGTTATGTTTCTCACAATAAGTCTCCCACCAATATATGACATGGGAAAGGGCCTTAAGGAGCATGAAGGTGATCTTTTCACTGTTAGAAAAATCGTGGATAGAGTAATAAACCACTAGCAAACATAACCATTTTTCCAAATTATTGACGTCTATGTGGCCTTCAAATAAATGAATATCGAAGCTAACTTGTACCTTGAAGGTCGTCACACCTAAGAAGATATTCTTGGTTGAAGGTGCCTTTGTTTTTGTCGGCATTCATCCAAGGATCTGGACCAAATTATCCATCTTCTCGTTCCTCTGTCATGTGAGGGATTCCTCAAGCAATAGTTTGAAAGGATATTTTGTCCTGTCATCCATGTTTTCTTATTCCATGGGAGGTTTCTTGGGCAGGAAAGAGTATTTATCCTCAAGAGAAACAAGCTTGAGACCCAACCCTCTATACCCTGACCTTGTTGAAGACAGGCACTAAGAATAACGGGGATTAGACTTCTTTGATACCATTGATCCAGATTAATTTGAGAATTATATGAAGGAATAAATATAATAGGGATATAACAAGGAAATACTTAGAGATACAGAAAGGAACACAGTAATAAATTAAAGCTCATATTCTATTAATGAATGTCTAAAATAGAAAAGATTGTAATATGAAAAAAACACAAACTAGATAGAATGGTGTCAGCTTATCTCTGCAGAGATATGTGAAAGCTATGCTCATTCACAAGAAGATGATTACAATAAGGCTCCAAATGAATTTTTAACATAAAGAAAAAATGATAAAACCTTAAACATTTGAAACCCTAACCTTAGGAGATGAAACACCAAAAGATTTGTGGGCCCTGATGGAGGTAGTTGATATGTCAACTTCCCGAGGGCGTAACTTTTTCATATGAACTCTATTTAGGGTGCACAATACCTCATCGAAAATTTTTAGTTAAGGAAAACACATTCTATTTGGAATAACATCTTCCTTCCGGTACATGCTAGGCATTGTTGAGCCAAAAAAACGTCGTTTAGGGCCTCAAAATTGCCCCATAAGTTTGGGACCCAAAAAACTGGATAAAAACTACCAAGATGGAAAATTGTAATTTGAGACAGTGGAATAAGTGAGTGGCCGCCAATTTCCACCTAGATCACCACTTGAAACATGTATCTTCACATGGACTTACGTGGTATACACATCATCATAGAACACTCAACTCGTCCATCCAGGTGTTGGCACATGTTCTCCCTGTGACATGATAACCACCATGTTGGAAGCTCTGTCACCCTTACACCACTTACCTTTCCAATACTCACCAATATAATTGGTAGGAACCATGACAAATCGACAGCTACGAATCCACCATATCCACTCTTCGATGAATGGTTCATATCACCTCTCAAACTTTCCTCCATTGGAGTACCTCCACCTCGCGCTTCCAAGGTCACTACGACCATCGAACTCCAATGGTACTCATAGAAACAGATCCAATGGTCAAGACTTGATCATTGTTCCAAATCAATGACTCGAGTCGAATATTCCCCTCCTATCGATCTATATTTCAAATAGACTTGTAGTGTTCTCCCCATATTTGACTATCGACATTTAAGGATGACTTCCAAAGTTTGAATCCCAACAAGGGTTGTCTTTGTCCTCTCGATGAACCCGGTATCGACACATATCTTCCTCTAGAACATGTCGGTTGTCACATTGGTATGACACATCACATCGACATCACTTCCCCTCTTATCCTTGCTTGAACTAGACCCATGATGATCTACGACTGAGGTTCCTTATAGTATGTTCACTAATACATGACCCAGATTACTCCTCGGAGTCTTCCCCATTGAAGTGCCTTCTTTACAGAGTCTTCGGGGTTACTCCAACCACCATTCTCGACACTACTCCCTACACAAGGGATCCAATGGTCCATATTCTCTTTGAATCCACTGCAAAATGGATCCCACGGTCTAGAAAACATATCGGTGTCCTTCCCATCAAAGTACCTCCACTCCAGTCACTTGTGATCATTCTGATTGTCCTTCTCCAGTGATGCTTGTCGTAAGAAATCCAACGGTCCATATTTCTCTGGGGCCACTCTCCGATAGATCAATGGTCCTTGTTGACCTGGATTACATCGTCTCCTGGAACCATAGCCTACTATGATGGAGGGTCAGGATCTATTTGCGGTACCAAATCAATGGCTGCAATTCGTTCTCTCTCAAAACATAGTTTTTCTATGATTTACCAGTTTGAACTTGGACTTGGAAAATTTTAGGAAATATTATAAGTTATTTCTCAATATTACCAAGCCTTCAATATCTCCTAATTTTCTACAAAAACCAATAAGTCTCTCCCACATTCCACTTAAGTGGGGTTTCTCATCTCCTTCAACTCTTCACTACAAGATAGGGATTCGCGGGGTATTAAGACTCCCAGACCATGCAGAGACATCCCAAACCCATTCTAAGACTTCAATGATGTAGGAAATGACATTCATGATACAAAGAAAATCAGAACTTTTCGTGTTCAGATATTCTATGAAGGATTAAACCATTCAGTATGCACTTCAACACATGAAATTATATATAAATATATTCACACATATATGTTATGAATACACAGCCATACCTATGCTTATCTTCAAGGTCACATACAGTTACTTACAATAATCCTTTCTAAGGATATGGACATTCAGTAAGAAGAGACATCAAAAATCATTTCATGTTATAACAATCTCATGAACCTATGAATTTCTCAACTATTATTTAATAGGAGTGGAATTCATGTCATTCAGAACATATTTTCATTATTACTTCATGCACTCATCTATAGAAATGAATCCAAAAATATACTTATCTATTACAAGTTATATCCATCCAACTAATTGTGGGTGTTCTCTTTTCCACCCAACCATAGGCTCTGCATGCTCAGTAATTTTGATAGCATGCCACCCCCATACCAAGCCATGATACCACTAGGGAATTCTCTATGCTCACCTCTCTTATCTCGTGCCTCTTCAAGGTTTATCATATGTCTTTCCAGCATCAAGCTCTCGGCCCTCTCAGCTCAAGATGGGTTCTTTGGTTCTCATACAAGTCTTGCGACCAGTTTCTTTCTTTGAAACTCATGTCCCTCGGCCCCTACGTGGGTTCACTCCCTCAAAAACAGAAGCCTCTTCTCCTTCTTTTTTTTCAAAATATCTCCAACTCTCTCTCGTTGTATATTCTATACTCGTGCATTATTTTTCACATAAAATTGCTTGCGAAGGTTCTAAGATTGTCATTCTTCCTTCTATCAAAAGGAACTCAGGTTCAACACAGTTAATCTTGGAAAGTGTGACATAGTACTCGGTGATACCCTTGGCTAACAATTTTTGCAATCCTAGATAGTATTACATACTTGTATTCATTAGGGTGGTTGGTTGTCTAACTACCAACCACCTTTAATCAATTGTCTTACTTCAGCTATAGGCTAGAGGAAATATTGTTATTTCCTTCTCATTGCTCATCAAGGTGGCTTGGGGTATTTTACTCATGAATCTCTTTTCTATTCCCTCTCATTTTATCATGGACAATACTAAGCAGATGTTAAATTGATAAATTAGGTTAAGTGGAAGAACCTACCACTAGAAGAGGCGACATGGGAAGATGATTTCTTCATTTAGAAACATTCACAGTTAGTCAAGTGTTGAGGAAAAAACTTGTTTGAAGGTGAGCGGCATGGTAATCCCTAGAAAAAACCCCATGTTAAGTACAAAACCCCTCATTAATCCCTAGATATTGTATTGTTACATTTCTAGTGTTATATTTGTATGTAGGCTAGAAACCTTCATTGTACCCTTTCATTATAATTGTACCCTTTGTCTCCTATATATATACCAAGGATACCTAATCTAAGGAACATATCATCTCATATTGTACATTGACTATATTGTAAACGGAGGTTTCCCCCCTCGAAGTGGACTGTTATTCATTGATTTGTTATCATTCTCAAGGCGTTGGTTCATAACAAAAGTGCCCAAATCATGCTTGGTGATTCCTTGGTGATAGCAAGGTTCTTGCTTCCTAGTGATTTCTTGGTTATAGCAGGGTTAGCATGATCAATGTTCAAGTACATGATCATTTCCAAGAATGATTGAGCTAGATTTGGACTTATGTAGTGTCTTGTTGCAATTTCTCTTTCTATGTAGAAGCATATTAGATAAACTAGTGCAAGTTAAGAATTTTTAGCCGCATATATATTGCATGGTATCTCACAAGTACATAGGAAAACATGGTTGATGATATTAAATGCACAAGTGTTCCTAGTCCAATAGAAAACATATAGAAACATTGTCAAATACTATGAAATAATTGTAGAACATATCCTTTGGACTTGATTTGACAAGTCAAATTGTTAATGTGGGTAACCTCAGAAGTACTTAAATTTGGGGAAAGAGGTATATTATGAAGTATGAACACTATATATGGAAAAATACCAAAGTTGAACACATATATGGTGCTTTCATAGTGATGTGTCAAGACATAATTAGCTTGGTAAGAGCATGGTGGTCTAAGGTGTGTTTCCATTGTCAAGTTGAATGTTGAATTGAGGATGGCTACGTGTACCTGATAGATTTGACTTGAAGGTTAAGAATGATGGGGAAATGAATTAAGGTTGTTGCTTCCATTAGAAATAAATGCATGCAATGAATTTGTCTTCAATCATCATACAAAAAATTGATTATAGAGAAGAGTCATGAATGCTCATGGTCATAAGAAACCTACCTCTAGAGAAGAAAGATAGGAAATAGACAACAAAAGAAGTTGGAAGTACACACCCATGTGTTTGTTTATCCTTTCTACTTTGGGAATGGAAATGGAAATAATGTTATGATTATTTGATATTACAACCAATGATGGTCCAATTGAATTGTTACTTAACAAGAGAACATGGCATGCATGCATGTGATGAATAAATGTCCTAATGGAAGATGTATCTTTGTTGAGAAATATTGTAGATTGTGATGTGAATCATGACTTCTCATAAGTGAATCATTGGAATCCATGTATAACTTAGTTAGAAACTTAACAATAACCCTCCAGAGTCCTCATTTTTTTACAGCTCACATTTAGTGGATAATTTTATGTCCATTTAAAATGGTGGTGTTACTAGTAGCACCATTTTTTTTAAACCATAACTTGGAGTTATTTCTATTAAGAAAAAACTATAACATGGCTCGCAACAAAAATACGACAAATGTAATATTTAATTATTTTGAAAATTTTCCACCTCCTTTCACAGAACATGGGGAACAAAAGACAAATTTTCCTACAGGGGATTCTTATACCAATTTCCTTAGTATATAAATAGATTCTAAGAAACTCATAATAGAATTTGAAAGAATGATTATCACATGTTTTTTCTAAACCCATCTTTAGTCTAGTGGAATTCGATATTTGCATGATGTTTTGAAAGAATGCTCACTTTTGTTCATAACAAATCCAGTTCCTATTAGATTTCCTTCCCCTTTGTAAGAGGAGGGGAGGGTTTTGGGGCATTATTTTTCAAGAAATCAACAAAATAGAAGGATTTGGCGTACTCGGAGTGAACCATTTATAGTTATGCTTCAATTTCCTCTTTCTAAATCGATTCCATTTCTTCCCCCTAAGTTTCCTCTTTTTTGTCTTCTAAATCATCAACATCTTTTTCATATTCCTCTTATTCTACTTTTTCCACTTATTCTTTGGCATTAATCATTGGATCCTTTCAGGGTGGATCTAAATCTATATAAATTTAATATGACCTAGAGTTTATATCCAATCCTATTTCTTCTACTGCTTCCTTCTTTGTGTCTTAATATTTTACTGAGCCATCTATGTTCCCAAGGGCTTCAAATTTTTTGATGCTTGTCAAGGGAGGTCCCTCTTGTGATGGATTTAGAGGACATAGCCCCTTTTGTTGATTTTTCCTATGGCTTCTTATAATTGTTGAACTCGGAATACTACCTTGGTTACTACTTTATAGGAGATTCCTTCCTTAATTGTTGCTTTGAAGGAGGCTTCTCTTCTTAGATTTTTGAATAGTTTTTAGAAAAATGACTGTAGAAATGACAAACCATGCACTTGAATGAGATTTTCTCATATCTTATCTCTTGATGATGGATCCAAATTTGTTGATTCTTGTTGTGGGTGATCCCTCTTGTGATGTATTTGGAGGGGATGGACCCTTTCATTGAGTTTTCCAAAACTTGTTTGTAACTATATTGAATTTTGTTGGCAATATTACTTACGCACCTAGGTAATTCTTTTCCTAAGATTGATACTCCAATGTTGAGGGCACTTCCATAGATGAGAATATTATTTCTTGATAATATTCCCCTACAAATTACCCTTCCATATTTAGTTCAAAGTTAGTTACACCTCATTTAGACTAGTGGTGGAAACTCGTGCATGGAAACCTCAATTGTATCACCAGCAATTCCATGTTCACCTTGGTTTTATCACTAGAATTTGCATGTTCACCTTGGTTTCCTCACTAGGAGTGTGCATATCTCATGCATGTGGCTAAGAATTTTCATATTTTTTTATTCCATGTGCTTCTCTCACTTCCACATTTGTGACTCAGTTAAGTGATGATTGCATGGACCAATTAACTGGGACTAGGTGGAAGATTACTTCAGTTTCCGTCAGTGAGTATCTATATCTCTCTATATCACTACTATGGTGAATTCACTTATCCATGTAGAGAATATCATGTGTATTTTACCATTTTACTTGGCGGTTAATATAATTCTTCCATTATACCCTCTTATCTTCTCTCTCACAATATTTGTGTGTTCATTTTCTTCTAGATAGGTTTGATGTGAAAACGTCACATGGTATCAGAGCCTTGATTGTTAGGAGAAAGTGCAAAAGAATTTATATTTGTAGGTATAGAAGGAAGATGCAACCAGAGAATATGGATTACTCACCTGTAATACTTCTTATGCCTCATAACTACTTAGAATGGAAGTTGATAATTCTACATCGGCTAAGATGCAGAGGCTTGTACCTGATTACTATGGCAGCAGATATTGAGCCAACTTATATTGTCAAAAATAACATGTATCTCAACCACATGAATGAGGCCTACATCCTCCTCTATGTGTATTTGTACCCCGAGTGTCTGACTCACATTGAATCTTGTACCAGGCCAGATGATATTTGAACAAAGTTGGAGGATCTCTTTGGAAAAAAAGATGAAATGAGAGGTCGTTTACTTAAGGTCGAGTTGAATTCCTTAGATTCGATGAATTTCAATAACATCCAGGACTTGTTTATGAAATTAAAGTCTCTCCTCCTTCATCTAAAGGGACGTGATGCTGAAAAATCAACTCAAGAAACCCAGTTGATCCTTTCTGTTCTAGAAAAACTTGGTCTGGATTATGTTTTTTTAATCTCTTCTTTCCATACAAACAAATTCACTTCGGGATCTTCCTGGAAAATGAAAACATTAGATTATTTTATTGAATCCATCACACATGAGCAAGACAAGATCATCAATATGTGGATAATATAGGGATCCAATGTGCATGCACTTGTGCATGAGAGTAGTGACACATGCAATATGAAGACTAAGAAGAATGCAATGGAAATTTGCATGCAGATCCAAAGAAGGAAGGGTACTCCAAACCCTTTGATGATTCCTTGAGCTCCAATGGTGGAAAATGAAAGAAAGGGAAGACCAAATGCGGTTACTAAAATCGTGGTTATCATCCCAAGTCTACATGCATGAATATGTAGATTTATTTGATGATGGGGATACTTCAAAACAAAAATATTGGGGATCACATTCCTTACGCTGCCAAGAAGAAGCTGGAAGATCAAGCCAAACAAGGTAACTCTCATGCATTGATTGTCATTAACTCTTCTCTTGATGCATGGATCTTAGATTTAGGTGTATCCCACCATATGGAATCAATAGAGAATTTTTTATCTTCTATTTCAGCATGCATTAGACCTCCCATCTTCATGGGAGATGATACCCCAGTTGCGGTCATTGGCCAAGGGAGAGTACAACTCCCACATGGAATTTTTGAGAATGTACTGCATGTTCCAAAACTCTCTATGAATATACTCTCCATTTATCAGATAATGCATTCTGATATAGGAAAAAGGGTGGAATTCACACCTGATTCTGTAACCATATATGATATGCATGATAACTCCACACTTGGTGTTGGTGACGTAAACCACCAATCAAGTTTGTATACTTTCAATAAGTACATTTATAAATATGATTTTTCTTTACTATTAATGCATGTTGATGATAATAGTAAATTATGGCACCATACGTTCATCCATCTAAACTTCAAATGCATACAATAACTATGCAAACGGGAAATGGTCACCAACTTGCCTAACATACATTTTTCCAAAGGAATTTTTCAAGGATGAATTCTTGGAAAACATCCTTATGAGAAGTTTGATAAAGGGAAGGACTAGAGGGCATCCTCTCCTTTGGATCCCATCCATAGTGATTTAATAAGACCATTTCATCATTTTTCCATCAGCAAAGCAAGGTATGTGCTTAGATTTATTGATGATTTATCACGATACACTTGGTTGTATTTTCTCGGAAAGAAGTCTGAGGTTTTTTAGCATCTCAAAGACTTCAAAGCACATGTAGAGACTCATTCCAAGAGAAACATCAAAATCCTCCACACAAAAAATCGAGGGATATATGTGAACCGATATGTCCAACATATTTGTTCAGAGGAATGTATGCAATTGTAGCACATAGCACCATACACTCCACAATAGAATGGAGTAGCCGAGAGGAAGAACATATCCCTCAAGGAGATGGCCACTTCCATGTCACATGCAATATCTCTACCACCCAATATTTTATCCAAGGCACTTGACAATTCCAACCACATTCAAAATATATCTCCTCATGGATCTGTCAAGGACTAGACTCTCCTTGAGGCTTGGAGCGGAAGCAAATCGAAAGTCACCCACTTCCAAATATTTGGATCACGTGCATGGGCCCATGTACCCTCTAAAAAGAGGAAATAATTAGATTCATGGATTATCGCATACATATTTTTATGATATCTAGGTGATGTCAAGGGTTACAGGTTACTTGATCTCTCTACTGACAAGATCATCATTGAGTACAGTGTTCAGTTTTAGGAAACTCCCTTGGATGCACCATCGAAGCCACATGCATATACCTTTGTACCACTACATGCACCCTACATCAGTGATGATGAGTCCACTCACTCATATCATGGTTCATATATGATCTTTGAATATAATTTCAAAGATGATGAGAATGTCGATGATCAGCATACAAATGTTGAGCCACCACAAATACCCAAGTGGGAACAAACCACCCTACAGGTAGCAGGAGACCTTGTGGGGGATCCAGTAGATTAGAGGAGGATGAGTTCTCAGTTTGAGGATCCTCCTCATGCACTCATAACTATCTAACTAATTATTCTCATGCATTCCTATATGTTCTAGCTTCAGACCCACAGACCTATTTAGAGGCTACAGGGAATCCCTTCTAGGAAGTCGCTATGCAGGAGAATTACAACTCTCTCCTTCAAAACCAGACTTGGGATCTCGTTTCACTTCCTTCAGACGTGAATCTTGTCATATGCATATGGATCCACAGGACCAAGAAGGTATTAGACAAACAAGTGAGAAATTATAGGGAAAGCCTAGTTTCCAAAGTCTTTCAGTAGATTCATGGGATAGACTATGATGATACCTTTGCTCTCGTAGAAAAGAGGGACTCCATATAATATGCCCTTTCAATTGCGGCAGCCAAGGGATGGGAATTTCACCATTTGTATGTGAAGAATGACTTTCTTCATAGGGATCTCTTAGAGGATATTTACATGGAGCATCCCTAGGGGTTCATATATAACTCATCCTTAGTATGCCAACTGAAGAAGTCACTCTATGGCCTCAAGAAGGAGCCTAGATCATGGATGTGAATATTGATGCCCACTTGCTTTCTCAAAAAAAAATTATATGTAAATCAGATATAAACATCTACATGTCGAGAACCTCAAACTCATTGTCGATCATTTTATCTATTTTTATGACCTCGTGATCACAAGAATTTCGGCATCAACAATTATTGCGGTCAAAGAAATTATGCACAACATGTTCTCTATGATTGACATGGGTCAACTACATTATTTCCTTGGCATCAATATTAGTCACAATGTTTCAGGAATCAAGCTATCTCGGACTAAGTATGTTAGGGATCTCTTGGTTAGATTCCACATGACTGATTGCAATTTGGTAGCCACACCCTTTTTGTCTAGGGTACATCTTGAGGATGGTGTGGATACACTAGTGGTGGAAAACACCTTGTATTGACAGCTTTTGAGGAGCCTTCTATATCTCACCCACACCCGGTCAAATCTCTCATATGTAGTAGGGGCAATTTCCAGGTACATGCAAGAGTCATATGATATACATTGGAAGGCTACAAAGTGCATCCTTATATATGTTCAGGGCACCACATGTTTTGGGATCCACTATACAATAGGTTGTGCATTGGATCTCATGGGATTCACTGATTCTCATTGGGTCGGTGATAGCATAGACCACAAGTCCATGTCTGGGTATGTGCTTAATTTGGGTTCTGATCCCATATCTTGGTTGAGAAAAAAGAAATCATGTATTTATCTATTGTCGATAGAGGTCCAGTACAGAGGAGTGTTCAACATCATTATTCAAGCACTTTGGATTTAGAACTTCCTCACTAATCTTGGCATCCATTTCCACTGTCCAACTATCATTTGGTATAACAATCAGAGTATTTTCAAGTTTTGCAGTGACAGAATACCAAACACATCGAGATCCATATGCATTACATTAGACAGTTGGTACATGACAGGATCATCAATTTTCCAGTCACCTCCAAGTGGGTAATAGGAATCCATAAGACAATGGTGCCTCTCATAATTCACTAACAACTCAAAATCCCACAATCAACTGGTATTCTCCTACAACTACCCTAAATTTCCTCTAGTTCTCTTATTATTGACCTTCCCAACCCAAGGAGTGTACCCCTTCACTACTATCATTCCATCGAGCATCCCATTCATTTATGATGGTCTCTCTAGCATAGGTAACTAGGAATCTCTCTGCTTGGAACTCAAGGGAACACACTTCTAGGAAAAATACCAATAAGCAACAACAAACACTTGATGTTGTGGTGAAAATCACACAAGAGTTCACTCTTCATGCCTGACAATGTGGCTCTTCATAATCCATCTCTAGAACGCTCCAAAAATTCTCCATCATGCTCCATAGTTCTCCCAACCTTCTTGATATCTCTCGAGTCCTCTTTTTTCTTGTTCTCCCTTATTGTTCATGTGAAAATTGAATGTGAATTTTTTTTTATTCTCCCCCATATGAATGTTCCTCTATTTTCCCAAGACAATTGAATTTTTACTCTGCCCAATATTTAATTTACTGCAACCCCATGCTTCCAATATCTATGGATGTGACTTTGACACCCACCCCTTGACATGTATTCAATGATTGGGATCTCATACACTCAAAAAAAAAAAATAGAAGGTTGTCCTAATGATAATAAAATTTAGAAATCTTGGTTTGGATTAATACCCACGATTAATTAAATTCTTTGGCTCCCCTTATACACTCCTATACATTCCCCTCCCTTATGTTTAATCATCCCCCATCTCTATCCATATTCCCAACAACTAGTATCACATCATAGTTATTAAAATCAGAAAATACATTTTGCATATTACACCACTTGGCCATAGCCATATTCATATCTACATTGTGCATTAATTAAAAAGAGGATTATATTGGGGATGTTACATTCTCCTCCCATACAATTGTGCACCATCATCAGTGCACAATGACATGTTGAATACATATACAAATTTACATTACAATATTTAGAAAACAAAATTTTGAAATCTATTTACTCTCCAACAGTAGTCCCAACCATAATCTCTTCTCAACCTTATGACCCAAGGAATGTGCCTCCTTCACTACCTTCAATACATCAAGATAAACCATTCTTTTATCAAGGCTATCAATGCAGAAAACCAACAATTATGAGATGTGGTTTTGGAACTTTAGCTACCCAAAATGGAGTCTTGAAGTTTAGCTTTTTAATTTCTTCAAAATTGACAAAAAATTATGGCTATTCCTCCCGCATAGTTTCCTCATGCTTCCATGTTTCATATTCATGATCATATCATGTCCATTGAACCTTTACCAGCCATATGGATTTTATCTTGAGCACTTCGAATTTATTTTCCAGGATGCGCACTGGTTCCGCCTAGAAATCCCCTCTCTTTTCCACCTAGATCACGGTCCAATCAATTATTTGGTTAGGGTCGTGCACATATTTCTTTAATAATGATATATGAAAAACATTTTGCACTCTCATGGTTGCAAGAAATGCTATCATGTATGAAATTGGCCCTATCTTCTCTAATATTTCAAAAGGCCCACAATATCTTGTTGCCAACTTTATGCAGCAACCCAATCTTATCGAACTTCTCTTCTCTTTCACTTTTAGAAAAACATGTTTTCCCATTCTAAAATCTCTAAGAAACTCTATTATTTTTTGCATAAATTTATGGTTTGTCCTGGGAAACCTTTAAATTCTGTCTCATCTTTTCCATATGATCTTCCATTTCCTTTAACAATTATGGCCCAATGATAGCTCTGTCAGTTGGTTTATCCCAACTCACTGGTTTGTTACACTTCCTTCCATACAATGCTTCAAATCGACTCATTTTTAATGAGGCTTGACACCCATTATTGTAAGAAAATTCCACTAAGTGGATATAATCTTCCCACTTTATTGGTTGCTCCATCACATACATTCTGAGCATGTCTTCAATTATTCTGTTAGTCCTCTATGTTTTCCGATCCAACTCTGGGTGATAAGTAGTGATGAGATTTAAATTTGTCCCAAAGCCTTTGAACAAACCTTTCCAAAAATTAGAGGTAAAATCTGGATCTTTGTCTAGAAAAATTACCTTAGGCACCCCATGTAGGCTAGAAAATTCCTTGATGTAAATCTCTACAAAAAAAATTTGCCTTGTGTGTGGTCTTCAC
>JASDQU010101199.1:117904-149267 GCA_032191745.1 Picea mariana
GCTGGAAGATCAAGCCAAACAAGGTAACTCTCATGCATTGATTGTCATTAACTCTTCTCTTGATGCATGGATCTTAGATTTAGGTGTATCCCACCATATGGAATCAATAGAGAATTTTTTATCTTCTATTTCAGCATGCATTAGACCTCCCATCTTCATGGGAGATGATACCCCAGTTGCGGTCATTGGCCAAGGGAGAGTACAACTCCCACATGGAATTTTTGAGAATGTACTGCATGTTCCAAAACTCTCTATGAATATACTCTCCATTTATCAGATAATGCATTCTGATATAGGAAAAAGGGTGGAATTCACACCTGATTCTGTAACCATATATGATATGCATGATAACTCCACACTTGGTGTTGGTGACGTAAACCACCAATCAAGTTTGTATACTTTCAATAAGTACATTTATAAATATGATTTTTCTTTACTATTAATGCATGTTGATGATAATAGTAAATTATGGCACCATACGTTCATCCATCTAAACTTCAAATGCATACAATAACTATGCAAACGGGAAATGGTCACCAACTTGCCTAACATACATTTTTCCAAAGGAATTTTTCAAGGATGAATTCTTGGAAAACATCCTTATGAGAAGTTTGATAAAGGGAAGGACTAGAGGGCATCCTCTCCTTTGGATCCCATCCATAGTGATTTAATAAGACCATTTCATCATTTTTCCATCAGCAAAGCAAGGTATGTGCTTAGATTTATTGATGATTTATCACGATACACTTGGTTGTATTTTCTCGGAAAGAAGTCTGAGGTTTTTTAGCATCTCAAAGACTTCAAAGCACATGTAGAGACTCATTCCAAGAGAAACATCAAAATCCTCCACACAAAAAATCGAGGGATATATGTGAACCGATATGTCCAACATATTTGTTCAGAGGAATGTATGCAATTGTAGCACATAGCACCATACACTCCACAATAGAATGGAGTAGCCGAGAGGAAGAACATATCCCTCAAGGAGATGGCCACTTCCATGTCACATGCAATATCTCTACCACCCAATATTTTATCCAAGGCACTTGACAATTCCAACCACATTCAAAATATATCTCCTCATGGATCTGTCAAGGACTAGACTCTCCTTGAGGCTTGGAGCGGAAGCAAATCGAAAGTCACCCACTTCCAAATATTTGGATCACGTGCATGGGCCCATGTACCCTCTAAAAAGAGGAAATAATTAGATTCATGGATTATCGCATACATATTTTTATGATATCTAGGTGATGTCAAGGGTTACAGGTTACTTGATCTCTCTACTGACAAGATCATCATTGAGTACAGTGTTCAGTTTTAGGAAACTCCCTTGGATGCACCATCGAAGCCACATGCATATACCTTTGTACCACTACATGCACCCTACATCAGTGATGATGAGTCCACTCACTCATATCATGGTTCATATATGATCTTTGAATATAATTTCAAAGATGATGAGAATGTCGATGATCAGCATACAAATGTTGAGCCACCACAAATACCCAAGTGGGAACAAACCACCCTACAGGTAGCAGGAGACCTTGTGGGGGATCCAGTAGATTAGAGGAGGATGAGTTCTCAGTTTGAGGATCCTCCTCATGCACTCATAACTATCTAACTAATTATTCTCATGCATTCCTATATGTTCTAGCTTCAGACCCACAGACCTATTTAGAGGCTACAGGGAATCCCTTCTAGGAAGTCGCTATGCAGGAGAATTACAACTCTCTCCTTCAAAACCAGACTTGGGATCTCGTTTCACTTCCTTCAGACGTGAATCTTGTCATATGCATATGGATCCACAGGACCAAGAAGGTATTAGACAAACAAGTGAGAAATTATAGGGAAAGCCTAGTTTCCAAAGTCTTTCAGTAGATTCATGGGATAGACTATGATGATACCTTTGCTCTCGTAGAAAAGAGGGACTCCATATAATATGCCCTTTCAATTGCGGCAGCCAAGGGATGGGAATTTCACCATTTGTATGTGAAGAATGACTTTCTTCATAGGGATCTCTTAGAGGATATTTACATGGAGCATCCCTAGGGGTTCATATATAACTCATCCTTAGTATGCCAACTGAAGAAGTCACTCTATGGCCTCAAGAAGGAGCCTAGATCATGGATGTGAATATTGATGCCCACTTGCTTTCTCAAAAAAAAATTATATGTAAATCAGATATAAACATCTACATGTCGAGAACCTCAAACTCATTGTCGATCATTTTATCTATTTTTATGACCTCGTGATCACAAGAATTTCGGCATCAACAATTATTGCGGTCAAAGAAATTATGCACAACATGTTCTCTATGATTGACATGGGTCAACTACATTATTTCCTTGGCATCAATATTAGTCACAATGTTTCAGGAATCAAGCTATCTCGGACTAAGTATGTTAGGGATCTCTTGGTTAGATTCCACATGACTGATTGCAATTTGGTAGCCACACCCTTTTTGTCTAGGGTACATCTTGAGGATGGTGTGGATACACTAGTGGTGGAAAACACCTTGTATTGACAGCTTTTGAGGAGCCTTCTATATCTCACCCACACCCGGTCAAATCTCTCATATGTAGTAGGGGCAATTTCCAGGTACATGCAAGAGTCATATGATATACATTGGAAGGCTACAAAGTGCATCCTTATATATGTTCAGGGCACCACATGTTTTGGGATCCACTATACAATAGGTTGTGCATTGGATCTCATGGGATTCACTGATTCTCATTGGGTCGGTGATAGCATAGACCACAAGTCCATGTCTGGGTATGTGCTTAATTTGGGTTCTGATCCCATATCTTGGTTGAGAAAAAAGAAATCATGTATTTATCTATTGTCGATAGAGGTCCAGTACAGAGGAGTGTTCAACATCATTATTCAAGCACTTTGGATTTAGAACTTCCTCACTAATCTTGGCATCCATTTCCACTGTCCAACTATCATTTGGTATAACAATCAGAGTATTTTCAAGTTTTGCAGTGACAGAATACCAAACACATCGAGATCCATATGCATTACATTAGACAGTTGGTACATGACAGGATCATCAATTTTCCAGTCACCTCCAAGTGGGTAATAGGAATCCATAAGACAATGGTGCCTCTCATAATTCACTAACAACTCAAAATCCCACAATCAACTGGTATTCTCCTACAACTACCCTAAATTTCCTCTAGTTCTCTTATTATTGACCTTCCCAACCCAAGGAGTGTACCCCTTCACTACTATCATTCCATCGAGCATCCCATTCATTTATGATGGTCTCTCTAGCATAGGTAACTAGGAATCTCTCTGCTTGGAACTCAAGGGAACACACTTCTAGGAAAAATACCAATAAGCAACAACAAACACTTGATGTTGTGGTGAAAATCACACAAGAGTTCACTCTTCATGCCTGACAATGTGGCTCTTCATAATCCATCTCTAGAACGCTCCAAAAATTCTCCATCATGCTCCATAGTTCTCCCAACCTTCTTGATATCTCTCGAGTCCTCTTTTTTCTTGTTCTCCCTTATTGTTCATGTGAAAATTGAATGTGAATTTTTTTTTATTCTCCCCCATATGAATGTTCCTCTATTTTCCCAAGACAATTGAATTTTTACTCTGCCCAATATTTAATTTACTGCAACCCCATGCTTCCAATATCTATGGATGTGACTTTGACACCCACCCCTTGACATGTATTCAATGATTGGGATCTCATACACTCAAAAAAAAAAAATAGAAGGTTGTCCTAATGATAATAAAATTTAGAAATCTTGGTTTGGATTAATACCCACGATTAATTAAATTCTTTGGCTCCCCTTATACACTCCTATACATTCCCCTCCCTTATGTTTAATCATCCCCCATCTCTATCCATATTCCCAACAACTAGTATCACATCATAGTTATTAAAATCAGAAAATACATTTTGCATATTACACCACTTGGCCATAGCCATATTCATATCTACATTGTGCATTAATTAAAAAGAGGATTATATTGGGGATGTTACATTCTCCTCCCATACAATTGTGCACCATCATCAGTGCACAATGACATGTTGAATACATATACAAATTTACATTACAATATTTAGAAAACAAAATTTTGAAATCTATTTACTCTCCAACAGTAGTCCCAACCATAATCTCTTCTCAACCTTATGACCCAAGGAATGTGCCTCCTTCACTACCTTCAATACATCAAGATAAACCATTCTTTTATCAAGGCTATCAATGCAGAAAACCAACAATTATGAGATGTGGTTTTGGAACTTTAGCTACCCAAAATGGAGTCTTGAAGTTTAGCTTTTTAATTTCTTCAAAATTGACAAAAAATTATGGCTATTCCTCCCGCATAGTTTCCTCATGCTTCCATGTTTCATATTCATGATCATATCATGTCCATTGAACCTTTACCAGCCATATGGATTTTATCTTGAGCACTTCGAATTTATTTTCCAGGATGCGCACTGGTTCCGCCTAGAAATCCCCTCTCTTTTCCACCTAGATCACGGTCCAATCAATTATTTGGTTAGGGTCGTGCACATATTTCTTTAATAATGATATATGAAAAACATTTTGCACTCTCATGGTTGCAAGAAATGCTATCATGTATGAAATTGGCCCTATCTTCTCTAATATTTCAAAAGGCCCACAATATCTTGTTGCCAACTTTATGCAGCAACCCAATCTTATCGAACTTCTCTTCTCTTTCACTTTTAGAAAAACATGTTTTCCCATTCTAAAATCTCTAAGAAACTCTATTATTTTTTGCATAAATTTATGGTTTGTCCTGGGAAACCTTTAAATTCTGTCTCATCTTTTCCATATGATCTTCCATTTCCTTTAACAATTATGGCCCAATGATAGCTCTGTCAGTTGGTTTATCCCAACTCACTGGTTTGTTACACTTCCTTCCATACAATGCTTCAAATCGACTCATTTTTAATGAGGCTTGACACCCATTATTGTAAGAAAATTCCACTAAGTGGATATAATCTTCCCACTTTATTGGTTGCTCCATCACATACATTCTGAGCATGTCTTCAATTATTCTGTTAGTCCTCTATGTTTTCCGATCCAACTCTGGGTGATAAGTAGTGATGAGATTTAAATTTGTCCCAAAGCCTTTGAACAAACCTTTCCAAAAATTAGAGGTAAAATCTGGATCTTTGTCTAGAAAAATTACCTTAGGCACCCCATGTAGGCTAGAAAATTCCTTGATGTAAATCTCTACAAAAAAAATTTGCCTTGTGTGTGGTCTTCACGAGAATAAAATATCCATCCTTTGTTAATTTATCCACCACCACCATGATGGAATTGTGTTGCTTCATTGTCTTTAGAAGATTTGTAATGAAATCAATTGTAACCACTTCCCATTTCCACTCAAGAATGGTCAATGGTTGTGGTAGTATTGTTGGATGTCTATGCTCTGATTTCAACACTTGGCATTCTAGACACCTGGCTAAGTGATTATCCACTTATTTCTTCATTCCTGGCCAAAAGTATTGGCTTCTTATAGATGCCATTGTTTTCTAATATCCTGGGTGCCCAAAATATGGCACATTTTTCATTTAACCTAACACTATATTTTTCATCTCTCCTGAATTTGGCACATATATTTTTCCCTTATACGTGAGGATTCCATCCTCTTTCAACTCATAATAATTAAATTCTATTGTAAATTGTCTTGTTGTAATGTCTCTTTTATTTTTAGATATTGTTGATCTGAATTTACAGCCTCTAAAATTCTTTCTTTTAAAAATGTGCTAAACATAGTGATGGCTGAAATATGTGTTTCATGAGCTCTTCTACTGAGTGCATCAACCACCTGATTTTCCTTGCCTTTTATATGCTTAACTTCAAAGTCATATTCACTCATAAATTTGAGCCATCTAGTTTGTTTGGAATTTAATGTTGGATGTCCAAACAAATGCTTCAGACCATAGTGGTATGTACTTAGCTCAAATTTTCTCCCCATAAGGTAATGTCTCAGCATTTTTAATGCATGAACAATTGTTGCTAACTCCAAGTCATGTGTAGCATAATTTCTCTCATGATCCTTTAATTTTCTATATTCATAGAACACCACATGATCCTTTTGAGTGAGTAATCCATCGGGCCCTTCCTTGCATGCATCAATGCACACTACAAAATATTCATCTGGATCTACAATATTTAATATTGGTGCACTTGTTAAAATATCTTTCAACTACTAAAAGCTTTACTTACATTTGGGAGTTCATTTAAATTTCACTCCCTTCTTTTGAAAAGAAGTGACTGGGCTTGAATTATTTGAAATCCACTTTATGAATCTTCGGTAATAACCTATGTTGGATGCAGGCCTATCCAGGAAGAAAGGCTATTTTTGGAGGAAAAGCATGCAAGAAGCAAAATACAGCTGGAAGGAAGATCATGCGATGCTAGGATTAGGGTTTTTGTAATGCATTGTAATGGATGGTGATCCAAGGATATAAATAGGTAGTACTTAGGCGATATAAAAGAGGTTGATAGAGAGGACAGACACAGAGAAAGATAGAAAGAGATAGAGTTGTTAGAATTGTATGAGTCATTAAGATGGTGAGTTAACAAAGGAGTGAGCGACTTGATCCTGAGGGTTAGATCACAGGCTGAGGAGACTGGTGCGATCTAGTTATCCTCAGAGGGATCGAGGAGCCTGTGTAGAAGAGGGAGAACTAAGATTGTAAACATGTGCAGCGTGATATATTTCTAAACTATAATAAAATCTCAAGAGCCAGATCTTTGTGGACGTAGCCCAGGAGAGGGTGAACTACGGTAAAACTATGTTATTTGAATGAATTGATGCATCTTTATGTTTGATTAATTGATGAATGCTAGATAAATGGAGCAACTAAGTAGATCTGGTATTCCACATGCATGCATAGAATGAATGTTATAATTAGATGTTGGATTGAATGAATAGAGTCTACAGCACACAACCTCATATCTCTTTCAGTATTAGGTTGCAAACACCTAAGTATTGTAGCCACCCATAGAGATATCTTGGGTGATACTGTGCAGTACATTATGTGTATTGTGTTCCCTTCTAGTTTACTAGAGGGGTCGATAGTTTTAAAGGGATTTTGTTGGGAAGCTTACTAAAATTTGAACTAGATTCAATATGTGATGGTAAATTAGAAGCAGAATACCCCATAAAGAATCCTCAAGACTAATAGAAGAGTAGATATTAAATCCAACAAATGGTTCTATTGCCGGTTGTATGGAAGAAAATGTGACTGAGTATGTGAGATTGGGGGAATATGCGTCAAAAGGATGTTGAACCAGACAACAAGTCATTGAAAGAATGAGAATCTAGTTGGGAATTTTGAGACAGTGGAATCCCAAGAAGGCAGAGATAGAAAGCTAGTTGAAGACAAAGGAGTTGGATTTTGTGTAGAAAGTTAAAAAAAACCCGAAGTTGGCACCGCACAAATATCTGAACAAGAACGTATTCACCGACTTGCATGAAGTATTTTTCTGTGATTTCCCACACATATTGCAAGAGTGGATAAAAATATTGAAAGACAACCATCCTAAAAATTGGATCAGATAGCTAGAGTGGAATCCTGAATATATCGCGCAGCTACAATGAGTTGATAATAAGTGTACGTGCGCAGTAGATTTCTTGTTAGACAGCAATGTTGTCGGATTTATCACAGAGTTTGCAGTAGATACAATGAAGTCGTACAACACAGCTAAACAAGAGTTCTTGAAAGGACCTCAAGGTATGTTGGAAGTAGGGCAAAGTGGAAAGAAAGGCCATTTTGGGAAAGAAGGCATGCACGAGGAAAGCGACAGCTGGAAAGAAGAGTAGAACATGAACACGCATGGAATACCTAACGACATTAGGGTTAGGTTTTTTGCAATACATTGTAATGGTTGGTGAGCCAGAAACATATAAATATAGATACCTAGGTCTTATAGAGGTGGCTAGCAGAGACGTAGAGACCAGATTTGGATGGGATATAGAGAGTCTAGAGAAGGAGTCATGTTTGATAGCTAGTTGTAATCTTTTGTGATATGACCTAATTTTGTAAGTTGTTGATATAGGGAGGAGTAAGGAGGGTAGATATTGAGGGTTAGATTGTAGGTTGAGGAGCCTGGTGTGATCTAGTCCACCTCATAATAGATCTCGACCTATCTGGAAGGAGTTGTGAACTGTGCGGCGTTGTATTTTGGGAACTACTATAATGAAAGAGCTAAGCGCTAGATATTTGTGGGCGTAGCCCAATGGGGGGGTGAACCACGGTAAAAAATTTGTTATGTGGTTGAATGCATGTGTTTCTTTACTATCTTCAATAGTTTTTTATTTACTAAATGAATGAGATGATTATATTTCATGCATAATCGTGAATGACAGTTTATTGCACTAATAAGTGAAGTATAACCCTCATCGCATATTTCCTAGATCCCCACTCAATCCAGGGATGCAAACACATGATTATTGCAACTACCCATTAATAATATCTCGAGTGAGACTACGCAATGCACTTCATGTGCTACGGTGCCCTCTGGTTTACCAGGAGGGTCGATAGTTTTAGAGGCTTTGTTGGAACCCCAAACAAACATGAACCCTGGGTCACTCAAGATAAAGATATAAACTCAGATAAGATAAGTAACCAACAAATGGTTTCAATGTCGTTGATTGGAATAGTAAAGGATTGAGTATATGGGATTAGTTGAAGATCTGTTCAAAGATACGTAAGATCTGTGGGAGGCGGGTCAAGAGAATACTGAAGAAAATGGTGAGAAGGAGAGAAGAATGAGTCGCTAGAAGGGGATGTTGAGACTGTGGAATCCTACAAAAGAAGAGATTGAAAGCTAGCTGAAGACAAAGGAGTTGTAATTTGCACAGAAAGATAACAAAAACCCTAGAGTAACACCATGCAAATATCTTGAGAAATATGTGTTGACTGATTTGCATGAAGTCTTTTTCTGTGATTTTCCACACTTATTGCAGGAGTGGATACTAGGGTTGAAGGATAACCATGCAATGAACCGGATCCGACAGTTAGAGTGGACCCCAGTACAGATTGAGCAGTTACAACAGGTGAACAACAAATTCACCCGCGCAGTAGATTTTTGGCTCGACAGTATTGTAGCAGGCTTTATAACAGAGTTTGCAGTAGATTCAACGAAGTCGTACAGTGCAGTGGAGCAATATTTTATACATGGGCCTCGAGGAAGGTATATTATATCGTTGTATACTTCTATTAAGATACTAATATACAAAAAAGGAGTAATGACGATGGATTCAAATAGTTAAACTTCCCTACGTTCACGGGGGAAGGGGGGAAGCATTGATAGAAAAAGGAGAAATGGAAGGAGGAATGGATAAGGGAAAGAAGGAGAAACCCTTGGACCCAATCATGATGGATGATGACTAGATCAAGAGGATCATGGCGACACCTGGAAAGCCGTGTAGTGGAGTACCCTACCAATATAAGGTGAACACCAAGAAGAGAGTCATAGCCATAAGGGAAGGCTTGGTGAGTGATGAAGAAGAGGTAGAGGATCTTCGGGTTGTGGATCATATTGAGGAAATCTTTCATGCAACATATGAGAGGAAGACAAGAGATCCAAGAACAGGAAGAGAAGGTAGCAATCCTATCCATATTAATGTCAATGTGGAACCCATAAACCCATGTGCAACTAACACACCAAAGAGAACATCACCATTTAGACAATCACATTTCGGGGGAAGAAAGACAGCAGGAATTACATATACACAAGGAACAAAAATTGGAGGAGCCATTTCAGGAAGCACTAGTCAAGTATCTACACCACGCAAAGGTAGTATTTTAGCGTTCAGGATGGCAGGACACAATCGCACCATCAGGTTACCAGAATTCAAAGGAGAAGCGTCGGAAGACCCGGAAAAATATTTGTTTATCTGTGAGAAAACTTGGGAATCAAAACAGATCACAGAAGAAGATACTAAACTTGCACAACTAGTGATTACACTAAGAGATCACGCACTGGATTGGTATATGATTTTAGCTACAAAAAATCCACCAAGGACAACCAGAACGACTACTGACATCAAGAAATTATTGATAAATGAGTTTTAGAAGCCAAGTTCAGAAGATCAATACATGAACAAGATGATATAAATCAGGCAGAAACTAGGAGAATCTGTATCGGAGATTGGTCACATATTCAAGTGAATGAAAGGTAAGTTGTAATATCTAATGACCGATATGTAGCACAGACATCTGTTCGTCAGTTCACTACTACCACACTTGAAATACCCATTGCGATAATAGAATTTTTAGACATAGGCAGAGGCACTGCAGGCATCTCTACAACTAGAAGAAAACCAATATCGACAGATGGATCCAGCCATTGAAGAGATGAAGGAGGATTTGAACAACTTAACATTCCAGCTAAACCAGAACAAAAGTAAGGACAAACAAGAAGTCGTTTGGTGTACCACATGCAGGATAGAATGACACCACAAGAACGAATGTCCAACATTCATGTAGTATATGGCAGCAGGAATTCCAAATCCGCTACCAACAGGAGGACTATGGTGCAAAATCTGTAAGAAACTAGGTCACGATCCATATCACTTCCCAATGATTCAAAAATACTAGACAGTCCCAAATATTTCATATTGCAACTTTTGCAAGTCAGTTGGCCATGATGACAAATATTGTAGAACTATGGATTTGATGCGAGAGAGGACGTCAGATTCATATAGAGTACAGGAAAAAATTATGATTAGGCAAGCCGCACCACAATTTAACCAAGTTCCATCCCCATATAACATTGTGCAGCAGCCGTATAATCATGCACAACAACCATATAATATCGTGCATCCATAGTACAACACAACGCAACCTTAGTATAATACCACGCAATGCAATCAAGTGCCTCAGTATAATGCACCAAGAGGAGACCAATCGGGCTACAGAGGTGGAGGACGAGCAAGAGGAGGCTTCGGAAGAGGTAGAGGACTAGTGTTATGTCACAATTGTCAACAGCCGAGACATTATGCAAGGTAATGTCCACTTCCACCAGCAACTTGTATGTATTTTCATGCATCATACCACGATACGGAAGAATGTATGACACTATTAGTAAAAATCCAGGAAAAGAGGAATCAAAACAATCAAAACGTTCAATGGATCTCATCTGAAGCAAGGGATGAAGGAATGAATATCAACATAGTTACGTGTGGACGAGCTAATACAGGAAACGACACAGCTCGACAAGAACCAGTACAACGCCAGTGGGTAAAGAATAATTCCGAACCCAAGAGATAGTTCGACGCACAGAACAAGAAGGAAATATTTCAACAAGCCAGACAATAATTCATGAAGCAAGACACCGCATCGAATTCAACTGCGCAGCAAGGAAAAGAAGTGCCAGAGTACGAGATGCCTCCATTGTTGGATCATACCAATGAAATGCAACCCATGGGATAAGCAAGTACAATCAAAGGATTTTTACAATCATGTGTAAAACTCTTGAATGTTCCATCCGCTATCAAAATATTACAAAATATATTAGAAAAATGTAGCATAAAGACAAAAGGAAAACTAGAACAAAAAACAAGCAATCACCTACATACAAGGAGAAGAACAACTAGGGAGTTCAGGATGAATTCCAATAGCGGATATTTCAACTTGGGAGATATCATACTGGATCTAGGATCTGAAGTCAATGTACTACCAAATAAGACATGGAAATGTATGGAAGAGACCACATTAGGATATTCACCGATTCAACTGAAACTAGCAAACCAACACAGAGTCCTACCAATTGGTAGACTGAAAGGAGTGACAGTAGACCTGGATGGAGTGCACACTAAAGCAGACTTTGAAGTGATTGAACAAGTGGATAGAACAACACCATATCTAGTGTTTCTTAGTTTGGATTGGGAGTTTGAAAACCAGGCTATAATCAATTTAAAGACACGAAAAATGACATTTGAGTCAGGGGAATACAGAGTCATTGCACCATTGGACCCATCATAAGGGGAAAGGTTTGTAGAACCTACTTGCTTAGACTTAGAGGAAATCATCCAGTTGTACAGAACAACTGTGCGCGATGAGGATTACATAAACCCAACTGTAGATAGAATACTCAGTTGGCGTAGCATTACTTCATGTGCAATAGACTCAAATACCACTTTAGAGAACTGGTAACAAAGGCTACATGAATTTTCCACAAGAAGGTGCACCAGAATAGACCGTGCAGTAAGATGGGTAAGCACGGTGAAAGGGAACCACCTAGTTTCCATGGAGTAAATGATCTAGAAGCATTCTTGGCAGAGTATGAGGACGAAGTGTTAGAAAATCAAAGACTCTTAGAACTCGATATAGCGCTCAAGGGCACACATGTAATATAGTGGGGCGCAAACAAGGAAACAATCAAGGATTGATACCAATGTAAGTGTTTATTGCGCATAAGGTTCAGTGCAGAACAAAAAAGAAACAAGAAGAAGAAGTACGATGGACAGGGGGAACCAGTGCAACACTTGGAGAAGTGCAGAGCGTTGTGAAAGATGACACCCCGAGAGGAATGGCCTCATCATTTTGTACACAAATTAGAAGGCATACCAGCCAACTGGTATACAGACTAGGGGTTGCATCGAGGATCTTTGAATTGGACAGTACTGCAATAGAATTTTACAATCACTTTCTCATTCGAGCATGAGAACCCCAACATAGATGCATCACTTAAGTAGATAAGAGGGGTGATATTAATCACAGAACCAGAAGTCGAACTGATAACAGAAGAACAACAGCGAAACAAACAGACAATGAAATAATTGTTGTCATGATATCATGTGCAGGAAGAAGCACTAGATGAAGATGATCGATGCGATATTCAGATTGAGGAAGCAGAAGGAGAAATAAAATCGGAAGGTACACCGCTATAATAAGAATTAATTGATGCGCAAATAAAGGTGAAGAAACTAAACATTGGGATAGCTTAGAATCCTAAAATATCCATCATTAGAGACTATTGGGATGAGCAAACAGTAGAAATCATAACAGTGTTACTGGGTGAGTACAACGGCCTGTTTCCCACAACATTTACATAAATGAAGGGTATAGTAGGAGAGCTAGGATAAATGAAGATACCACTCAGAGCTGAAGCAAGACCGATCAGACATCGACCATACAGACTAAACCCGATATATAAGTAGAAAGTTAAAGCTGACATCGATAGAATGCTCGAAGATGGAATCATAGAAACTATGGAGGAATCAGAATGGATAAGCCTGATGGTATTTCAGGAGAAACAACAAGGCGGGATAAGAATATGCGTCAACTTGAGGAATTTGAACGATGCATGCCTACATGACCCATTCCCTACACCTTTCATGGATGAAGTGTTGGAGAACGTAGGAGGACACGAAGTTTACTCATTCATCGATGGATTCTCATGCTACCACCAGATCAAGATAGAACAAGAAGACAGATACAAGACCACATTTGTTGCAGAATGGGGATCCTACCAGTACATAGTCATGTCATTTGGACTGAAGAATGCACCAACAATATTTTCTAGAGTAGTCATTGTTGCATTCAAACAATTTATCCACCAGTTTCTAGAGGTAGGCTTGGATGACTGAACAGTCTATATTCTATTGAAAGACCATGTAGAGATCTTGCGGCTGATGTTAGAAAGATGCAATCAGTGCTAGATATCATTAAACATCAAGAAAGGTATCTTTGGAACACCATTTGGGATACTATTGGGCCATATAGTATGGAAACAAGGCTTATTATTAGATCCTGCAAAGATTGTAGTAATTGTTAAGTTTCCACCACCAAAGATAGTCCATCAACTAAGAGCGACAATGGGACACACAAGATACTACAGAAAATTTATCAAAGGGTACGTGTAGATTACCGCGTAAATGGAGAAACTGTTAAGGAAAGATACAAAGTTTCAGCGGAATGAAGATTGTCAACATGGTCTGGAAACCCTGAATAAAAGATAGTTGTTGTGCCAATATTGGTATTCCCAGACTAGGAGAAGACATTCCATGTACATGTAGATGCATCATCCATAGCACTTCGAGCTATCTTGGCGCAGCCAAGAGCGGGATATTTGGATCACCCTATAGCATTTGTGAGTAGAAAACTGTCAGAATCATAGAAGAACTATAACACTACAGAGAGGAAAGGCCTAGCTATGGTATACGCACTGTAGAAATTCAGACATTACTTAATGGGAAAAAACTTTAAGATGTTCACAGATCACTTAGCCCTTAAATACCTAGTCAACAAGCCTGTGTTGGGGGGGGAGAATCTGTCGATGGTTACTACTGTTTCAAAAGTTTGATTTTGAAGTAATATTCAAGCTAGGAAAGTTGAATGCAGGACCTGACCACCTATCAAGGGTCACCAACGGAGAAGAACCTACAAATTTAGAAGACAGCTTTCCAGACACACGGTTATTTCAATCCATGTTGTCGATGAATACTTTGCAGATATCATCCAGTACTTCAATACAGCTACTGCGCCATAGGAATATAACACCACGTAGAAGAAATACCTGGTAGTTTGGGCTGTAGACTATCAGCTGATCGTAGGACACTTATACAAAATGGGAGTAGATAGCATCTTGTGAAGATATGTGCTAGAACATGAAATGCCAAGGGTTTTAGCAGAATCCCATGAGGGAATAGCAAGAGGACATTACGCAGGAAAATCTATTGCACAGAAGGTATTGTACGCAGGACTATGGTGGCCGACCATTCACAGAGACTCAAAAGCGTACTTCCAAAGATGCGATTTCTGTCAGAGGGTTGGTAAACCCAATAGAAGGGATGAAATGACATTATGACCATAGGTAACATTGCAGGTATTTGATAAATGGGAAATAGACTTTGTGGGACCAATCAACCCACCAGCAAAAAGAATAGGAGCAAGGTACATTATCATCGTGAAAGAATACTTAACAAGATGGGTGGAAGCAGCACCAATCAAGGATTGCAGCGTCGAAATAGCAGCACACTTTCTATTTGAACAAGTAATCACTAGATTTGGTTGCCCAAGAATTTTGATGAGTGACCAAGGCACTCACTTCATTAATAGCACTATTAAGGATATGACTGAAGAGTTTGAAGTTCACCATCAAAATAGCACACCATATCATCCGCAAGAAAATGGAACAGTAGAATCATTTAACAAAATCCTCGAGAATGCACTGGAAAAGATCTGTAATATCAACAGAGATGATTGGGACCTCAAAATACCATCAGTATTGTGGGAATACAAGACCACATGCAATAAGTTGACAGGGCACATGCAATTCAAGCTGGTATATGGACAAGAAGCAGTGGTGCCATTAGAATTTCTGGTACCTAGTCTGCGTGTAGCTGCAATTACACACATGACAGAACGACGTGCAGTATAGGATAGGCTGAATCAGTTGTTGGTCATGGAGGAAGATCGGATCCTATAAGGTTTCCACCAACAAGTTCAAAAATCAAGGGACAAAGCTTGGCATGACAGACAAATCAAGAAGAAAACTTTCAAAGAAGGAGACTTAGTGTTGATGTATGACAACAAATCCATTCAGCACCCAAGAAAACTCAGAATGCACTGGTTAGGACCGTATGAAGTAAAAACTGTCATAGATGGGGGAGTTGTACATTTGAAAGACTTAGGAGGCACAAAACTTAGATGGATGATCAATGGGAGCTGACTGGAGCTGTACAAGGACAGTCGACCACCCACAACATGAAATTCACCGTGCAGCTGGAAAAAAAAATAGGATACCAAACGGTACCAACATAGGTATAGTGTGCCAAAATGAGAAAGAGCACACACACTTAGGAATACAAACCCGGCGAGGACAATACCAATGATCCGTTTAAAACGGAAACAATCAAGAAAGGTAAAGATGGAAAAAGAAGTACTAAATGATGAAGGCAAGTGGACTTGAATGTCGGAAATGACCAATGAGATGTCGCATTAATTGCACCAACTGGAGACGGCAAGGGAGAGTAATGACAAGTATGAAGGAACCGAAGGTTCATAAAATCCGTAATAAAGGTAGTGTCTTTGACAAGCTTCATACGATGCCCATACAAAGCAAGGATGCAGGAGCTAAAAGCCTATTGTGAAATTAGAAGAGACAGAGAGTGATAGAGCATATGAAGTATAGAGCAAAGTTCATAGAAGTTGCAAAAGATACTAAGCTCGGCGAATGACCAAATTTTTCACCATGGCACCACCAAAACAAGACGTACCAAGCTAGACTGCCAGAAAATCTAGAGTTAGGACCAGAGCACAGGCACAATCATAGGAAAGATAATAGAAGCCACTAGAGGTCATCAATATAGACAAAATCCCATCACCAAATACCACACCAATTAACCCCACACTTGTGGTAGAAGAAACCCAACACACAACACCTGAGGGCATGAACATGGATATGCTGGCAGAGGAACAGGGTCAACAAAACCAGGGCACAGGAAGCCAAGTGCAACCATAGAACCCTAAAGAAGCTTTGAGAGTCAATGGGATGGCTCCAAAGAAGGAAGAAGTGATCGAACCAGATGAGTCACATACAACTGTGTCGGACCATCCACAAGAGGGAGAAGTGGAAGATGTCACGGGATGGCTAGAACAGTATTCTGAATAATGACAAATGGAGGATGGAACCTTGAGTCAGCCACCACAGAAAAAGGACAAGAAGTAGGTACCTAGGTCACCACGCAAGAAATCCATGGCAGCCATTTTTTTTCCGCATATACCAGAAGGGGTACCGGTGAAATCAGACTTGCTAGGTTATGTCGAGAAGATAAAATAATCGGACCATGATGTAACGGACATGGAAAATTTCTCGGAGTTCATGAAGAAATTCTACCTACAGACATTGGGCATAGATATATTTGTTGAACCAGTTCATCCACCCCTCTAGTGGGCAGCAGGGTAAGCAAAAACATGCATTTTAGGTCTATTGGAACTACCACACTTTGGCAGAGGACAGTATGACAACAGTTGCATCAAACAATTGATGGAAGTAACACATGGTGGAAACATATGGCTGGAAAAGCATGTCTAAATAAACGTAGAGCTCATTGTGCACATTACAGGGCTACGATCACGGGGCATGGACCCCGCATAGTTTCTCGACGACAAAACAAAGGAGAAAGCAATCCCTGAGGAGATAAAAAATAAATACGACACTGACAGGGGGACGCGTGGAATCATCATCAAACGAATTAGCAACACCATGAAAAAAATGGCTGCAAAAATCATGGCCTGCAAAATGCTCATAAAATGTCGCAAGGAGGGAGTCTCGGTTGGGTTGTCGCAGTTGCAGCACAGTGTGTTGAGGGCACCACGGTCAGCTGGGCCCCTTATCTTTTGAATCTGTTTCTAGATGACTATAAGGATGCGCAAGATCTAGAAACAGAATTTCATTATTCATGGTTGCTCATGTTGATAGCCATTATGGAATGGAAGGAACCAGAATATGAATTTTTTTCCACCAGACCCAAGTCCAATCATGGAGCGAGATATTTATTGCTTGGAGCCACATCAGATGCCAGGAACAGAAAGATGAACGCATCTATATTCGAAGGATATCTTCACAACCTACAGGAGACAATCGCCAACCTATGGAGAATAACACTGTAGTTTGTTGCATACTAGAGAGACATAGCTAACTTCAAGGAAAATCGACATGCCATGTGGATCCAGGTGCGAAAGGACCCCAACAATCAATGGCTACAACTGCGTTATTGCATCATAGAGGGAGACATAGAAATGGCTATCAAGGATTGGAAAGACAACTGGAGGATTCCAGTCCTCACTCCAGACATACCTGTAAGGACAAAGGAAGAGGAAGTAAGGCAAGAACATACAAATGTCAAAGGGGTAGGGAAGGGAGAAACACAGCCCCAGGAAGTCCCAGTGCCCAAGAAGCTAAGGACGGGCCAGGCCAAGCCAAAGCAGACGAAAGGGGGGACATCTAAGAAAGGAACTCAAACGGGGCAGAAGAATAACACACAGTCACCCCAAGTACAGCGGAAACAGGCCGAGGCAGCGCAGGGGACTACACCAAGTCCCAATCCACAAGAACTAAGCCCGACTAAGTGACCAACTACTCAAACGAGGGGTGCACACAAGAATATGAAGGCGCATAGAACACCTCCATAATACAAAATCACGGAGGATGATGCAGAAATTATAGCCCAAATGGTCCAGGATCAGACATCCAAGGATTTTAAGAATGTTGTGTGCCAAAAGGATAGAATTCAAGAGGAGTTGGTAGACATGCAATAGTTCCTCAAGCAGATTGAGGAAGCGTATTTAGCTCGCAACAGCATAGGAACAGGGTCGTCAACATCACAAAAAGGAGGAGAACCGGAAACAAGTGAGCAAGATACAGTCCACACAATATCGCAGCCAAGTGCAACATTTCACATTACACCCAACATGTTGTGCATGGATGAGATCATGGAGAATACACCCCTAAAGGACTTATCTCAACTCCAATTAGTTTTTTCATGGATACCAACCAAGGCCCTATATAAACTACAGGTTATTTTTACCCAAGAAGTACAGTCTCGTGCACGCACAGACACGGCTGAATTAAAGAAGGCATAGGATAAATGAGACCAGATGGAATTGATATATGAGCATGCCAAGCTCGATACCAAAGAGGAAAGGGAACGTGTGAATGGATTGGAACAAAAAGTGGTCGAAACCTATGAGAATGTTCCAAAGACCGCGTGGAGGGTCGAGCTCACAACAACCTAAGAATATTGATTAGATTGTGTAGGAAATCAATCAATATCGGTAGGAGATCAAAAATATTTGTGAGCAGATCACACCTACCACTCCACCGGAGGTAAGGGATCAAAGGAAGCAGGAGGCAACATAGCAGATACATGATATAGAATGACAGGTCCACGCAGCGGTCAAGTTGGTCGACAAAGCAGCATAGCTCTGGACAAAGATAGAAGAGGATAAGCAAGTCCATCAGTGGGACAAGGAAGAAGAAAGGATCAACACATCTATCCAATACCTCAAGCAGAGGCAGAATATAATGTCCATAACGGAGCGCATCAAAGGGGCGCAGGATATGAAGAGACTACATGCAGAACTCAGCACTACCCAGACACAAAAAAAGTAGCACCAGGATCAAATGGAACCGCTCCAGGAGCGAGTGGTAGAGGTCATTGCATGGGCAGAGGAATCCAAGACATATATGGCACAGACCCAGGCGGAGTGTGTAGGGTTGATTAATGACGATATTATGGCACAGACAGTAGATGCACTTAAGAATAAGACTGTGCAGGCTCAAACGCAAGAAGCAGAGCTTAGGGAGAAGTTCCAGGCAATAACTAGGGAGATCGACGAAGCTCACAAAGGGTAGGTGACTCGGGATGAGCCACATGTCAGTTTTGGGGGCCTGTTAGAAGCAGTCCAAACTGGAAATAAAGGCTATTTTGGGAAAGAATGCATGCACTAGGAAAGCGACAGTTGGAAGGAAGAGCAGCACACGTGCATGCATGGAAGACCTAACAATGTTAGGGTTAGGGTTTTTGCAATACATTCTAATGGTTGATGAGCCAAAAACATATAAATATAGATACCTAGGTCTCAAAGAGTTGGCTAGAAGGGACATAGAGACTAGAGTCGGACGGGATATAGAGAGTCTAGAGAAGGAGTCATGTTTTGATATCCAGTTGAAATATTTTGTGATACAACCTAATTTTGTAAGTTGTTGAGCTAGGGATGAGTAAGGAGGGTATATATTGAGGGTTAGATCTCAGGTTGAGGAGCCTGGTGTGATCTAGTCCACCTTATAATAGATCTCGACCTGTCTGGAGGGAGTTGTGAAGCACGCAGCACTGTAGTTTTGGAACTACTATAATAAAATAGCTAAGAGCCAAATCTTTGTGGATGTAGCCCAAGGGTGGGTGAACCACAGTAAAACCTGTGTTATGTTGTTGAATGCATTTGTTTCTTTATTGTCTTCAATAGTTGTTGATTTACTAAATGAATGAGATGATTATATTTCATGCATAATCATGAATGACAGTTTATTGCACTAATAAGCGAATTAGAAGCATCAGGGCATATTTCCCAGATCCCCACTCAATCCAGGGCTGAAAACACATGAGTATTGCAGCCACCCATTAAGACTATCTCGGGTAAGACTGGGCAGTGCACTCTGTGCGCTGCGTTGCCTTCTGGTTTACCAGGAGGGCCGATAGTTTTAGAGGCTTTGTTGGAACCCCAAACAGATATGAACCCTGGATCACTCGAGGTAAATATACAAACCCAGATAAGATAAGTAACCAACAAGGTAGGTACATCATATCGTTATATACTTCCATTAATATATTACTATATAACAAAGGTGTAATGACGATCGAGTCAGACAGCTAAACTTCCCTACATGCATGGGGGAAGAGGGGAAACACTGACAGGAGAAGGAGAAATGGAAGGACAAGGGATTAAAGGAAAGAAGGAGGAGGCCTTTGACCCAATTATGATGGACAAAGACCAGATCAAGTGGATCCTAGCAACAAATAGAAAGACGCACAGTGGAGTACCCTACCAATATAAGTTAAACACCAAGAAGAGATTCGTAGTCGTGAGGGAAGGCTTGGAAAGTGATGAGGAGGAGGTAGAGGATATCCAGGATGTGGAGCATATTGAGGAAATATTGTGCGCAACATATGAGAGGAAGACGAGAGGTCTAAGAGCAGAAATAGAAGGCAACACTCCTATCCATATCAGTGTCAGTGTGGAACCCATAAACCCATGTGCGACTAATACACTAAGAAGAACACCACCATTTAGACAACCGAATTTTGGGAGAAGGAAGACAGCAGGAAGTATATCTACACAAGGAACAACAACTAAGGGAACTGGTCCAGGAAGCATTAGTCAAGTATCTACATCATGCGGAGGTAGTAGTTCAGCATTCAAGATGGAAGGACATGATCCCACCATCAGGTTACCAGAATTCAAAGGAGAAGCATCGGAGGACCCGGAGAAGCACCTTTTTATCTGTGAAAAGATATGGGAAGCAAAACAAATCACAGATGAGGACACTAAACTTGCACATATAGATATCATGCTAACAGATTGTGCACTAGATTGGTACATGAGTTTAGCTGCAAGCAGTCCGCCAGGGACAACCATAATGATTGGAGATATCAAGAAGTTGTTGATAAATGAGTTCCAGAAGCCTAGTTCATAGGATCAATACATGAATGAGATGATAGATATTAGAAATAAACCAGGAGAATCTATATGGGAGATTGACCAAAGATTCAAACGACTGAAGGGGAAGATAAAATACACCATGACATATATGCAGCATAGGCATATGTTCGTCAATTCACTGCTACCACACTTGAAGTATCTGTTGTGACAACAAAAGTTTCAGACATAGGAAGAGGCTCTACAAGAAGCCCTACAACTAGAAGAAAACCAATATCAGAAGACAGATCTAGCCATAGAGGAGTTGAAGGAGGATCTGAAGAACTTAACATTCTAGATAAACCAGAACAAAATTAAGGACAAAAGAGAAGTCATTTGGTGCACCACATGTAGGATAGAAGGACACCATAAGAAGGAATGTCCAACATTCGCGCAGTACTTGGTAGCAGGAATGCCAAACCCATTAAGTATAGGAGGACTCTAGTGTGAGATCTGTAAGAAACCGGGTCATGATACATACCACTGCCCAATGATGTAGAACTACCAGATAGTACCAAAGAGCTCGTATTGAAACTTTTGCAAGTCAGTAGGCCATGATGACAAAGATTACAGAACCATGGACCTTATGAGGGAAAGAAAATAAAATGCATACAAGGTGCAGGAAGAAATGATGGCCGAGAAAGTCACAACTCAGTTTAACCAAGTACCATCCCCGTACAACATTGCGCAGTAGAAGTATAACATTGTGCAACAACAATATAACATTGCGTAGCCACACTATAATACCGCGCAGTATAACCAGGCGCCTCGATATAAAGCATTGCGAGGGGATCGAGTTGGCTATTGAGGTGGAAGAAGAGAAAGAGTGGGATTTGGAAGAGGTAGAGGACCAGTGGTATGTCAAAATTTTCAACAACCAAGAAACTATGCAAGAGAATGTCCACTTCCACCAACAACCTGTATGTATTATAGCGCATCAGATCATGAAACGGAAGAATGTCTAACACTACTAGGGAAGATCTAGGAAAAGAGGAATCGGAACAATCATAATGTTCAGTGGATTTTAGTAGAAGCGAGGGATGAAGAAACAAACATCAACATAGTTACACGAGGAGGAGCTAAAACAGGAAACAACGAAGCAAGACAAGAGCCAATACACCACCAATGGGTGAAGAAGAATCTTGAACCAAGGAAGAAGTTATATGTGCAGAACAAGAAGGAGATATTCAAGCAAGCCAAAAAATCATTCTTGAATCTAGACATTACATCAACATCAACTGCACAGCATAATAAGGAAGTACCAGAGTACGATATGCCTCCATCACTGAACCACATCAAAGAAACAAAGCAACTAGGACAAGTAAGTACGATTAAAGGTTTTTTGCAATATTATGTTAGACTACCAAATTATCCATCCTCTGTTAAAGTATTACAAAATATGCTAGAAATATGTAGCATAGAAGAAGAAGGAAAGTTAGAATAGAAAATAGTCAATCACCTACATACAAGGAGGAGAACAAGTAGGGAATTCAGGTTGAATGCCAATATTGGAGATTTCAACATGGGAGATATTATATTGGATTTAGGATCCGAAGTCAATGTATTACCCAAGAAGACATGGAAATGTATGGGAAAACCCACATTGGGATATTCACCTATTCATTTGAAGCTAGAAAATCAACACAGAGTTCTACCAATTGGAAGACTAAAAGGAGTAACAGTAGATTTGGGTGGAGTACGAACTAAAGTCAACTACGAAGTAATCAATATAGTGGATGGCACAACACCTTATCTGGCATTGCTTGGCTTGGATTGGGAATTTTATAACTAGCCCATAATCAACCTAAATATGTGGAAGATGACCATCGAGTCAGGAGAATACAGAGTCATTGCGCCATTGGACCCATCAAAAGGGCAAAAGTTCGTAGAGCCTACTCGCTAGGATGTGGAGGAAATTAACCAGTTGTAGAGAACAACTGTGTGAGATGAAGATTAAGTGAACCCAACTGTAGATAGGATACTCAGTTAGTGAAGAATCACCTCATGTGTGTCAGACTCAGATACGGGCTTAAAACATTGGCAGCAAAGGTTTCACGAAATCTCCACAAGAAGATGCGCAAGAATAGACCGCGTAGTAAGATGGGTAGGTATGGAGATAAGGGAACCTCCCATATTCCATGGGATGAATGACTTAGAAGTATTCATAAACACAATACGAATATGAAGTGGTATAAAATCAGAGGATCTTAGTCATGGATATAGAACTGAAGGTAACACCTACAAGATGGTGGGGTGCACACAAAGAAACAGTTAAAGACTGGTACCAATGTAAGCAGTTACTACGCATCAGGGTTGGCGTGGAACAAGGAAGAAACTAGCTACAAAAATATGATGGATAGGGGGCACTAGAAAAACACTTGGAGAAGTGCAAAATTATATGGAAAATGACACCACCGGAGGAATGGCCTCACCATTTTGTTCACACATTAGAAGGAATCCCAGCAAACTGGTATACAAACTAGGAACTGCGCATAGGAACTATGAGCTGGACAGTATTACAACAGAACTTTACAGTCACTTTCTCATTTGAGCATGAGAACCCCAACATAGACGCAACACTTAAACAAATCATATGGGTGATATTCATTAAATAACCCGAAGTTGAACTCATGACAGAAGAACAACAAAAAAGACAGACATTAAAAGAACTATTGTCATGCTACCACATGCAGGAAGAAGCACCAGATGAATATGACCCACGTGATATTCAGATTGAGGAAGGTGAAGGAAAAAGACAACTGGAAGGTCCACCTCTAGAATCGAAATTAATTGTTGCATCCATCAAGGTGAAGAAAGTCAAAATTGGGACAGTTGAGAACCCCAAAATGGCCAGCATTGGAAACTACTAGGATGACCAAACAGTGGAAAGCATAACAGAGTTACTGTGTGACTATAATGACTTGTTACCAACAAAGTTCACAGAAATGAAAGGCATAGCAGGAGAGCTAGGATAAATGAAGATATCGCTCAGAGCTAAGACAAGACCGATCAGACAACGACCATACAAACTAAACCCAATATATAAGAAAAAATTCAAATCCGAGATTGATAGGATGTTAGAGGCTGGAATCATAGAACCTGTAGAGGAATAAGAATGGATGAGTCCCATGGTAGTTTAGGAGAAGAAACAAGGGGGGATAATAATATGTGTCGACTTGAGGAAGTTGAACGATGTGTTCCTACATGACTCGTTCCCTACTCCTTTCAGAGATGAAGTGTTAGCAAATGTAGGAGGACAGGAAGCTTATTCATTCACCGATGGATTCTCAGGATACCATCATATCAATATAGCATCGAAAGAAAGATACAAGACCAATTTTTCCACATAATGGGGATCCTACTAGTATACAGTCATGCCATGTGGACTGAAGAATGCACCAGCAATATTTTCCAGAGTAGTTAAAGTGGCATTCAAGGAATTCATCCACCAGTTTCTAGAGGTATATCTAGATGACTAGACATTTTATAGTCTGTTGAAATACCATGTAGGAGTGTTGATATTGATGTTATAAAGATGCAGGGAGTGTTAGATATCCTTAAATATCAAGAAGTGCATCTTCGGAACACCTTTTGGGATACTATTGGGCCATATAGTATGCAAGCAAGGCTTGCTAGTAGATCCTGCCAAGATTGCAGTAATTGTTAATTTACCACCACCAAGAACAGTTTGCCAATTGAGAGCAACATTGGGACACACAGGATACTACATGAAGTTTATAAAGGGTTATGCGTATATTACTATGCCAATGGAGAAATTTATAAGAAAAGACAACAAGTTTCAATGCAATGAGGATTGTCAACGCGGATTGGACACCCTGAAAGAAAAGATGGTAACCACACCAATATTGGTATCCCTGGATTGGGAAAAGACATTCCACATACATGTAGATGCATCATCCATAGCACTTGGAGCTATTCTGGCACAGCCAAGAGTAGGATAATTGGACCATCCTATATCATTTTCTAGAAGAAAACTGTCAGAATCGAAGCAAAATTATAATACCACAAAAAGGGAAGTCTTAGAGATGGTCTATGCGCTTCAGAAATTCAAGCATTATTTATTGGGGAAACATTTCACGATGTTCACAGACCATTCAACACTCAAATACCTCATCAAAAATCCAGTGTTGTGGGGGAGAATTTGTAGATGGTTATTATTGTTCCAGGAATTTGACTTTGAAATGATAGTCAAACAAGGAAAGTTAAACGCAAGACCTGATCACCTGTCGAGGATCAAAAATGTGGAGGAACCTACGAATCTAGAGGACAAATTTCCCGACACATAGCTATTTTGAGTCCAGATAGTCAATGAATACTTCGTAGACAGCATCCAGTACTTGAGCATAGGGACTGCGCCATAGGAATTCAACACTACACAGAAGAAAAACCTGGTAGTCAGGGATACATACTATCAATTGATTGCAGGACACTTCTACAAAGTGGGTACATATAGCATATTGAGAAGATGTGTGCTAGAGCATGAAAGAACAAGGATCTTATAAGAATCCCATGAGGGAATATGAGGAGGACATTATGCAAGCAAAGCTACCATGCAAAAGGTATTGTGCACAGGACTATGGTGGTCGATCGTTCACAGAGACGCAAAGGACTACTGCCAAAAATGTGATTTATGTTAGAGGGTTGGTAAACTGAATAGAAGGGATGAGATACCCCTGAGACTATAAGTAACCTTGCAGGTATTCAACAAATGGGAAATAGATTTTGTGAGACCAATTAACCCACCAGCAAAAAGGACAGTAGTGAGGTGCATTATCACTGCAAAAGAATACCTGGCAAGATGGGAAGAAGCAGCACCAGTAAAATATTGCATCGCAGAGATAGCAGCACACTTCTTGTTAGAGCACGTGATAACTAGATTTGGATTCCCAAGGATTTTGGTGAGTGACCAAGGAACTCACTTCATTAACAACACTATTATGGCTATGATTGAGGAGTGTAAAGTTTATCATCAAAAGAGTACACCATATCATCCTCAAGCAAATGGAACAGTGGAAGCCTTTAACAAAATCCTTGAGAATGCACTGAAAAATATCTGAAACATTATTAGGGACAATTGGGACTTGAAGATACCAGCAGTATTGTGGGTGTACAGGACCACATGAAAAATTTTGACAGGACAGACACCATTCAGATTGGTGTATGGACAATAAGCAGAGGTGCCATTAAAATTTTTGGCACCTAGTCTATGCATAGCAGCAATTATAAACATGACAAAGCGAGGTGCATTTCAGGAAAGGCTAAATCAGCTGATGATCATGGAGGAAGATAGGATTCTAGCAGGGTTTCACCAAGAAGTACATAAATCAAGGGACAAAGCTTGGCATGACAGACATATCAAAAGGAAAATTTTCAAGGAAGGAGAATTAGTCTTGGTGTATGAAAGTAAATCTCTTCAGCACCCAGGAAAACTCAAAATGCATTGGTTAGGACCATATGAAGTAAAGATTGTCACAGATGGGGGAGTTGTACAGTTGAAGGATTTAGGAGGAACATAACTCAGAGGGATGATCAATGGGAGTCGACTGAAGTTGTATAGGGACAGTCGAACTCCCAGTATTTAAAAAACAAACAGAGGGGTTATCGCGCGGTAAATCAAAATATATCAACAAAGGCATAGCGCGCAGAAAAGAGAATGAGCACGCGCACTTGAAAATGCTAGCACGACGGAGAAAGGACCAATTGTCACTAAAAGGTGGAAACAACAGAAATGGAGGGTACAGAAAATAAGTGCCAACAGACGATGACTATCAAAATTAAATGACAAGAATGATGGACGGAACGCCGCATTAATCGCACCAACTAGCGACATCAAGGGAAATCAATGGAAAATCATTTCTATATAAAGGAAGCATGCCAGGATTGAAAGGGTTATTGTGAAATTGATAAAATCAAAGAGCAATAGAGTATACAGAGAAGAGAGCGAGGTTACAGAGGTTATAGAGCCCACGAAGCTCAGTGGTCAACATATTTACCAACATGGCACCACCCAAACTGGAAGAGTCAATCCAGACTTGCAGACGACCTCGAATCAATGTCAGACAAGCACCATATCCATAGAGAAGAGAACAATGACCACCTCAGCCTCCAGAATTCATCAATGTGGACAAAATCTCGTCACCCGATATGACACCAGGAAGCCCCACACTGTGGTGGAGGAAACCCAACAAACAGCACCAGTGGGAAAGGACATTGATGTTTCGAAAGGCGGACAGGGTCAAAAGTATGAGGATGCACGTAATCATTCGCACCCCAAAAATCGTGAAGAATCCCCGAGAGTCAATGGGACGGTCCCAAACTAGGAAGAACCACCACGCCTGAGAAGTCACACACAACCACGCTAGAACATCCGCAGGACAACACAGTGGAAGATTTCATCGGCCGAACAGATGAGTATGAAAAAGAGAAAATAATGGAGGCTGGAACATCGAGTCATCCACCTTAGTGGGAGGGAAAACAACAAGTACCAAGATCACTGCGCAAGCAGGCCACCACAGCCATAATCTTGCTGCGCATTCTGGATGGCATGTGTATTGTGGGAAACATGTTAGGCCACATGGAAAAATTGTGGTACTCAGACCATAATGTGACTGACATGGAAAAGTTCCTAGAGTTTTCCAAGAAATGTTACCTGGAAACTATGGGCATAGGACCCTTTGGCTAACTAATTAACCAACCGAGCCAGTGGGTAGCAGGACTGGCAAAAAACGGGATTCTAGGCCTGTTCGACATCTTGCACTTTGGGAGGGGCTGAGACCAAAACAACTGCGTCAAGCAGCTAATGGCAGTCACCCATGGAGGATACCTGTGGCTGGAACAGATTGTCTCAATAGACATGTATCTCATTGCATACATCACAGGGCTTCCAACATGGGGGGAGACACACAGTTCCTTGATGAAAAGACAAAGGAGAAGGCATTGGCTGAGGAAATGAAGAAGAAGTGTGGTATAGAAAGGGAGTCACATGGAATCATACTTAAGCACATTAGTGACGCAGCCACAAGGATGGCCACAAAAATCATGGCATGTAAGTTACTCGGGAAATGTCGCAAGGAGAAAGTCCCTTTCAAGGTCATCACAGCTGCAGCAGAGTGTGTGGAAGGCACCACACTCGATTGGGCCCCATATTTGTTGAATTTGTTCCTGGAAGACTACAAGGACGCGTAGGACCTGGGATAGAATTTCACTATTCATGGCTACTCATCCTCATCACTTTGGTCGGATGGGAGGAGCCTAAGTATTCATTATTTTCTGCAAGATCTAATCCTTGCCACATAGCATGATACTTATCGTTGGAGAGCACTCCAGACCCCAAGAAAAAAAAGTTGAATGCAGCCATATTCGAAGGATATTATAATGACCTGCAGGAAAGCATCACCAACACTTGGAGAATTACACCATAAGTGGTCGCACAGTATCAAGGCATATCCAACTTCAAAGATACCAAGCATACAATGTGGATCCAAGCACGGAAGTATCCCCACAACCTATGGCTACAACTGTGGTATTGCATCAAGGAAGAGGACATAGAAATGGCCATCATGGATTAGAATGATGACTGGAGAATTCCAGTCCTGAATCAAGATATGACCGCAGACAAGGAGGTGGGGGCAGGGCAGGAACAGACACCTATAGAAGACAAAATGGTGCCCAAGAAGATAAGGATAGGTTAGAACTAGGCGCAATAGAGGAAAGGGGGTGTGTCCAAGAGAGGTATTCAGGCAGGAAAGAAGAACAAAACGCAGGTGCCACATCAACAGGAAAAACAAACTTAGATAGCATAGGGAACCACATCAAGTTCTACTCAACAGGAGCAAGGCCAGACCAAGAGGCCAATCATAAAAATGAGGGGTGCGTGCAAGAAAGCGAAGTTGCACAAAACTCCACCAGAGTACACAATCACGAAGGACAATGCAGACCTCATAGCCCAGATGGTCTAGGATCGAACAACGAAGGACTTTGACAAAGCTCAGTGCCAAAGGGATAGGTTGCAGGATGATCTGGCATACATGAGGCAGCTGCTCGATCAAATTATGGAAACACAAAGAGTCGACCGAGGAACAGAATCAATCCTAGCAGCATCACAACCAGGAGCCAAGGAAGGATTGAGCGAGCAGGATAGGATCCAGATGACAACACAACCAAGTCTAACATTTCATGTCACACCCAGCATGTTGCACATGGATGAAATTGTGGTTCAGAAACCCTTGAAGGATTTGGCCCAAATACAGTTGGTAATGACACGGATACCAACCAAGGCCTTGTATAAACTGCAAATTAGCATCGCGAAGGAGGTACAGTCGTTCACACGCACAAATGCGATGGAATTGCAGCAAACAAAGGATATCCAAGACGAGTTGGAATTGGTACTCGAGAAAGTAAAGCTCAAGACGAAAGATGATAAGGACTGTGCAGATAGACTGGAGTAGGGATTGGTCATAGCCTATGAGAAAATTCCAAAGAGCGCATAGACAATAGAGCGCACGGTGACACAGAATATTGATCAGATTGTGTAGACAATTGATTAATACAGGCAAGAGATTGATCACCTCCAGGAACAACTCATACCTACCACTCCCTCAGAGGTGAAGGAGCATAGGAAGCAGGAAGTAGCAGCACAGATAGAGGAGATGGAGTGACAAGTTCACGCAACATCTGACTTGTTCAAGAAGGAAGCATAACTATGGATGAAGCTGGAAGAGGATCAACAGGTCCAGTAGTGGGACTAGGAAGAGGGGAGGATAAGTGTAGCTATACATGACCTCAAGCAGAGGAAGAAGACAATGTCAATCACTGAGCATGTCAAAGGAGTGTAGGATATGAAGAAGTTGCAGGCATAACTCATAGCAGCGCAGACACAGAAGAAGGAGCACCAAGCTCAAATGGAACTGCTCCAAGAGCAGGCAGCAAAGTTCATTGCACAGGTAGAAGATGCAAATAAGAACATGGCCCAAACTCAGGTGGAATGCGCAGAGATGATCCTAGATGAGATTTTAATGCAGGTATTGGACGCACTCAGGGAGAAGACCACACAGGCTCAAACACAAGTGAAGGAACTCACAGAGAAGTTCCAGAGTCTCGTAGAGGAGATCAAAGAAGCGCACAAGGTTTAGGTGGCTCGGAATGAACCACATGTCAGTGTTTGGGGTATGTTGGATGTAGGCCTAGCCAGGAAGAAAGGCGATTTTTGGAGGAAAAGAATGCAAGAAGGAAAATACAGCTGGAAGGAAAAGAAGCACGTGTAACAGAAGCAAGCGAAGCGCGCATGAAAAGAAGACCTAACGACGCTAGGGTTAGGTTTTTTGTAATGCATTGTAATGGCTTGTGAGCTGAGGATATAAATAGGTAGTACTTAGGTGACAGAAAAGAGGCCAATAGAGAGGACAAACACAGAGAAAGACATAAAGAGAGAGAGTTGTAAGAACTGTATGAGTCATTAAGTTGGTGAGCTAAGAAAGGAGTGAGTGACTCGATCTTGAGGGTTATACCATGGGTTGAGGATCCTGGTGTGATCTAGTCAGCCTCATAGGGATCAAGGAGCCTTTGTAGAAGAGGGAGAACCAAGATTGTAACCACATGCAGCGTGATATATTTCTAAACTATAATAAAAGATCAAGATCCAAATCTTTGTGGATGTATCCTGGGAGGGGGTGAACCATGGTAAAATTGTGTTATGTCAATGAATAAATGCATATTTATGTCTTATTAATTGATGAATGCTAGATCAATCAAGAAACTAAGTAGATCTGGTATTCCACATGCATGCATAGAATGAATGTTATAACTATATGCTGGATTGAATGAATAAATTCTACAGAACACAACCTCAGATCTCACTTACTTGGGTGAGACTGCACAGTACATTCTTTGTACTACATTTCCTTTTGGTTTACCAGAGGGGCCGATAGTTTTAAAGGGATTTTGTTGGGAAGATTACTAAAATCTGAACTAGGGTCAATCCATGATGGTAAATTGGAAGCAAAATACCCCATAAAGAATCCTCAAGACTAATAGAAGAGTAGATATTAAATCCAACAATCCGCAAGACCCATAAATGACCTGACCTGTATCACATTCCTTTGTGTTGGCCATCCTCTAATGGCCTCTATC
>JASDQU010101199.1:149469-166605 GCA_032191745.1 Picea mariana
TTTTCTTAGTCAAACGTTTCCTTGCTCTGTTATCATCTTGTTTTTCTATAACTAATCTTTACGAATAGCGTTATGTTGCAGGATTTATCTCTGATACCCTGTTTCCGATTCTAAGGATTTTGATGTTATTCTTCTAAATAGTTTCAATTAAGAGATTCTTAAGTGCTTGTTAATTAGAGTTATTTTCCTTGTCTTTTCTTCAGACCATCACTTTAATTATTAAATATCCAGTGAGGGTGTTATCTCGCCTTGTGAAATTTTCTTTAGAGTTTCTGGTTGTGTCTCATATTTTATTAAGTACAGACCCCATAGCCCAATGGATGTGTGATTTGTCTCAACCAACTTTAAAAATCCTTTACAACAAAACAAAACTCATGCCTTTACCTAGCCTAATATCTTTCAAAACTAAGCTAAATTATATAGAGAGATCCCTCTCTGAAGCTGGAAGGGCTAGATCCTAGCTTTAAAAGAGGTTGGTTAAGGTTACCTTTGTATATTTCTTCTTTTCGACCTCTAGGAAATTTACAGAGTGATAACACAATGCATGCCTACATGACCCATTCCCTACACCTTTCATGGATGAAGTGTTGGAGAACGTAGGAGGTCACGAAGTTTACTCATTCATCGATGGATTCTCATGCTACCACCAGATCAAGATAGAACAGAAAGATAGATACAAGACCACATTTATTGCAGAATGGGGATCCTACCAGTACACAGTCATATCATTTGGACTGAAGAATGCACCAGCAATATTTTCTACAGTAGTCATCGTTGCATTCAAACAATTTATCCACTAGTTTCTAGAGGTAGACTTGGATGACTGGACAGTCTATATTCTATTGAAAGACCATGTAGAGATCTTGTGGCTGATGTTATAAAGATGCAGTCAGTGCTAGATATCATTAAACATCAAGAAAGGTATCTTTGGAACACCATTTGGGATACTATTGGGCCATATAGTATGGAAACAAGGCTTATTATTAGATCCTACAAAGATTGCAGTAATTGTTAAGTTTCCACCACCAAAGACAGTCCATCAAATAAGAGCGACAATGGGACACACAAGATACTACAGAAAATTTATCAAAGGGTACACATAGATTACCGCGTAAATGGAGAAACTGTTAAGGAAAGATACAAAGTTTCAGCGGAATGAAGATTGTCAACATGGTCTGGAAACCCTGAATAAAAGATAGTTGTTGTGCCAATATTGGTATTCCCAGACTAGGAGAAGACATTCCATGTACATGTAGATGCATCAGCCATAGCACTTCGAGCTATCTTGGCACAGCCAAGAGTGGGATATTTGGATCACCCTATATCATTTGTGAGTAGAACACTGTCAGAATCATAGAAGAACTATAACAGTATAGAGAGGAAAGGCCTAGCTATGGTATACGCACTGTAGAAATTCAGACATTACTTAATGGGAAAAAACTTTAAGATGTTCACAGATCACTTAGCCCTTAAATACCTAGTCAACAAGCCTGTGGAAGGGGGGAGAATCTGTCGATGGTTACTATTGTTTCAAAAGTTTGATTTTGAAGTAATAGTCAAGCTAGGAAAGTTGAATGCAGGACCTGACCACCTATCAAGGGTCACGAATGGAGAAGAACCTACAAATTTAGAAGACAGCTTTCCAGACACACAGTTATTTTCAGTCCATGTTGTCGATGAATACTTTGCAGATATCATCCAGTACTTCAATACAGCTACTGCGCCATAGGAATATAACACCATGCAGAAGAGATACCTGGTAGTTTGGGCTGTAGACTATCAGCTGATCGTAGGACACTTATACAAAATGGGAGTAGATAGCATCTTGTGAAGATATGTGCTAGAACATGAAATGTCAAGGATTTTAGCAGAATCCCACGAGGGAATAGAAAGAGGACATTACGCAGGAAAATCTACTGCGCAGAAGGTATTGTACGCAGGACAATGGTGGCCGACCATTCACAGAGACTCAAAATCATACTTCCAAAGATGCGATTTCTGTCAGAGGGTTGGTAAACCCAATAGAAGGGATGAAATGACATTATGACCATAGGTAACGTTGCAGGTCTTCGATAAATGGGAAATAGACTTTGTGGGACCAATCAACCCACCAGCAAAAAGAGTAGGAGCAAGGTACATTATCATCGCGAAAGAATACTTAACAAGATGGGCGGAAGCAGCACCAATGAAGGATTGCAGTGTCGAAACAGCAACACACTTTCTATTTGAACAAGTAATCACTAGATTTGGTTGCCCAAGAATTTTGATGAGTGACCAAGGCACTCACTTCATTAATTGAACTATTAAGGATATGACTGAAGAGTTTGAAGTTCACCATCAAAATAGCACACCATATCATCCGCAAGAAAATGGAACAGTAGAATCATTTAACAAAATCCTCGAGAATGCACTGGMAAAGATCTGTAATATCAACAGAGATGATTGGGACCTCAAAATACCATCAGTATTGTGGGAATACAAGACCACATGCAATAAGTTGATAGGGCACATGCAATTCAAGCCAGTATATGGACAAGAAGCAGTGATGCCATTAGAATTTCCGGTACCTAGTCTGCGTGTAGCTGCAATTACACACATGACAGAACGAGGTGCAGTACAGGATACGCTGAATCAGTTGTTGGTCATGGAGGAAGATCGGATCCTATAAGGTTTCCACAAACAAGTTCAGAAAGCAAGGGACAAAGCTTGGCATGTCAGACAAATCAATAAGAAAACTTTTAAAGAAGGAGACTTAGTGTTGATGTATGACAACAAATCCTTTCAGCACCCAAGAAAACTCAGAATGCACTGGTTAGGACCGTACGAAGTAAAAACTGTCACAGATGGGGGAGTTGTACATTTGAAAGGCTTAGGAGGCACAAAACTTAGAGGGATGATCAATGGGAGCTGACTGGAGCTGTACAAGGACAGTCGACCACCCACAACATGAAATTCACAGTGCAACTGGAAAAAAAAAATAGGATACCAAACGGTACCAACAGAGGTATAGTGTGCCAAAACGAGAAAGAGCACGCACACTTAGGAATACAAACCCGGCGAGGACAATACCAATGATCCGTTTAAAATGGAAACAATCAAGAAAGGTAAAGATGGAAAAAGAAGTAATAAATGATGAAGGCAAGTGGACTTGAATGTCAGAAATCACCGATGAGATGTCGCATTAATTCCACCAACTGGAGACGGCGAGGGAGAGTAATGACAAGTATGAAGGAACCGAAGGTTCATAAAATCCATAATAAAGGTAGTGTCTTCGACAAGCTTCATACAATGCCCATATAAAGCAAGGATGCAGGAGCTAAAAGCCTATTGTGAAATTAGAAGAGACAGAGAGTGATAGAGCATACGAAGTATAGAGCAAAGTTCATAGAAGTTGCAAAAGATACTAAGCTCGGCGAATGACCAAATTTTTCACCATGGCACCACCAAAACAAGACGTACAAAGCTAGACTGCCAGAAAATCTAGAGTTAGGACCAGAGCAGAGGTACAATCATAGGAAAGAGAATAGAAGCCACTAGAGGTCATCAATATAGACAAAATATCATCACCAAATACCACACCAATTAACCCCACACTTGTGGTAGAAGAAACCCAACACACAACACCTAAGGGCATGAACATGGATATGTTGGTAGAGGAACAGGGTCAACAGAACCAGGGCACGGGAAGCCAAGTGAAACCATAGAACCCTAAATAAGCTTCGAGAGTCAATGGGATTGTTCCAAAGCAGGAAGAAGTGATCGAACCAGATGAGTCACAGACAACTGTGTCAGACCATCCACAAGAGGGAGAAGTGGAAGATGTCACGGGATGGCCAGAACAGTATTCTAAATAACGACAAATGGAGGATGGAACCTTGAGTCAGCCACCACAGAAAAAGGACAAGAAGCAGGTACCTAGGTCACCACACAAGAAATCCATGGCAGCCATTTTTTTTCCGCATATACCAGAAGGGGTACTGGTGAAATCAGACTTGCTAGGTTATGTCGAGAAGATAAAATAGTTGGACCATGATGTAACGGACATGGAAAATTTCTCGGAGTTCGTGAAGAAATTCTACCTACAGACATTAGGCATAGATATATTTGTTGAACCAGTTCATCCACCCCTCTAGTGGGCAGCAGGGTAAGCAAAAACATGCATTTTAGGTCTATTGTAACTACCACACTTTAGCAGAGGACAGTATGCCAACAGTTGCATCAAACAGTTGATGGCAGTAACACATGGTGGAAACATATGGCTGGACAAGCATGTCTCAATAAACATAGAGCTCATTGTGCACATTACAGGGCTACGATCACGGGGCATGGACCCCGCATAGTTTCTCGACGACAAAACAAAGGAGAAAGCACTCCCTGAGGAGATAAAAAAGAAATACGACACTGACAGGGGGACGCGTGGAATCATCATCAAACAGATTAGCAACATCATGAAAAAAATGGCCGCAAAAAACATGGCCTGGAAACTGCTCATACAATGTCGCAAGGAGGGAGTCTTGGTTGGGTTGTCGGAGTTGCAGCACAGTGTGTCGAGGGCACCACAGTCAGTTGGGCCCCTTATCTTTTGAATCTGTTTCTGGATGACTATAAGGATGCGCAAGATCTAGAAATAGATTTTCATTATTCACGGTTGCTCATGTTGATAGCCATTATGGGATGGAAGGAACCAGAATATGATTTTTTTTCCACCAGACCCAAGTCCAATCATGGAGCGAGATATTTATCGCTTGGAGCCACGTCAGATGCCAGGAACAGAAAGATGAACGCATCTATATTCGAAGAATATATTCACAGCCTACAGGAGACAATCGCCAACCTATGGAGAATAACACTGTCGTTTGTTGCATACTAGTGAGGCATAGCTAACTTCAAGGCAAATCGACATGCCATGTGGATCCAGGTGCGGAAGGACCCCACCAATCAATGGCTACAACTGCGCTATTGCATCATAGAGGGAGACATAGAAATGGCTATCAAGGATTGGAAAGACAACTGGAGGATTCCAGTCCTCACTCCAGACATACCTGCAAGGACAAAGGAAGAGTAAGTAAGGAAAGAACATACAAATATCAAAGGGGTAGGGAAGGGAGAGACACAGGCCCAGGAAGTCCCAGTGCCCAAGAAACCAAGGATAGGTTAGGCCAAGCCAAAGCAGACGAAATGGGGGACATCTAATAAAGGAACTCAGACGGGGCAGAAGAATAACACACAGTCACCCCAAGTACAGTTGAAACAGATCGATGCAGTTCAGGGGAAACACCAAGTCCCAATCCACAAGAACTAAGCTCGACTAAGTGACCAACTACTCAAACGAGGGGTGCACACAAGAATATGAAGGTGCATAGAACACCTCCATAATACAAAATCACGGAGGATGATGCAAAAATGATAGCCCAAATGGTCCAGGATCAGACATCCAAGGATTTTAAGAATGTTCTGTGCCACAAGGATAGAATTCAAGAGGATTTAGTAGACATGCAATAGTTCCTCAAGAAGATTGAGGAACCGTAGTTAGCTCGCAACAGCATAGGAATAGGGTCGTCAACATCACAGAAAGGAGGAGAACTGGAAACAAGTGAGCAAGATACAGTCCACACAATACCGCAGCCGAGTGCAACATTTCACATTACACCCAACATGTTGTGCATGGATGAGATCGTGGAGAATACACCCCTAACGGACTTATCTCAACTCCAATTAGTATTTTCATGGATACCAACCAATGCCCTATATAAACTACAGGTTATTTTTACCCAAGAAGTACAGTCTCGTGCACGCACAGACACGCTGAATTAAAGAAGGCATAGGATAAATGAGACCAGATGGAATTGATATATGAGCACGCCAAGCTCAAGACCAAAGAGAACAGGGAACGTGTGAATGGATTGGAACAAAAAGTGGTCAAAACCTATGAGAATGTTCCAAAGACCGTGCGGAGGGCCGATCTCACAGCAACCTAAGAATATTGATCAGATTGTGCAGGAAATCAATCAATATTGGTAGGAGATCAAAAATATTTGTGAGCATATCACACCTACCACTCCACCGGAGGTAAGGGATCAAAGGAAGCAGGAGGCAACATAGCAGATACATGATATAGAATGACAGGTCCACACAGTGGTCAAGTTGGTCGACAAAGCAGCACAGCTCTGGACAAAGCTAGAAGAGGATAAGCAAGTCCAGCAGTGGGACAAGGAAGAAGAAAGGATCAACAAATCTATCCAATACCTCAAGAAGAGGTAGAAGATAATGTCCATAACGGAGCGCATCAAAGCGGTGCAGGATATGAAGAGACTACATGCAGAACTCAACACTACCCAAACACAAAAAAAGTAGCGCCAGGATCAAATGGAACCGCTCCAGGAGCGAGTGGTAGAGGTCATTGCACAGGTAGAGGAATCCAAGACATGTATGGCACATACCCAGGCAGAGTGTGTAGGGTTGATCAATGACGATATTATGGCACAGACAGTAGATGCACTTAAGGATAAGACTGTGAAACCTCAAACGCAAGAAGCAGAGCTCAGGGAGAAGTTTCAGGCAATAACTAGGGAGATCGACGAAGCTCACAAAGGTTAGGTGGCTTGGGACGAGCCACATGTCAGTTTTGGGGTCCAGTTAGAAGCAGGACAAACTGGAAAGAAAGGCTATTTTGGGAAAGAATGCATGCACTAGGAAAGTGACAGTTGGAAGGAAGAGCATCACACGCGCACGCATGGAAGACCTAACAATGTTAGGGTTAGGGTTTTTGCAATACATTTTAATGGTTGGCGAGCCAAAAACATATAAATATAGATACCTAGGTCTCAAAGAGTTGGCTAGAAGGGACATAGAGACCAGAGTCAGACTGGATATAGAGAGTCTAGAGAAGGAGTCATGTTTTGATATCCAGTTGAAATATTTTGTGATACGACCTAAATTTGTAAGTTATTGAGCTAGGGAGGAGTAAGGAGGGTATATATTGAGGGTTAGATCTCAGTTTGAGGAGCCTGGTGCAATCTATTCCACCTTATAATAGATCTCGACCTGTCTAGAGGGAGTTGTGAAGCACGCAGCGCTGTAGTTTTGGAACTACTATAATAAAATAGCTAAGAGCCAGATCTTTGTGAACGTAGCCCAAGGTTGGGTGAACCACAGTAAAACCTATGTTATGTGGTTGAATGCATTTGTTTCTTTACTGTCTTCAATAGTTGTTGATTTACTAAATGAATGAGATGATTGTATTTCATGCATAATCGTGAATGACAGTTTATTGCACTAATAAGTGAATTAGAACCATCAGGGCATATTTCCCAGATCCCCACTCAATCCAGGGCTAAAAACACATGAGTATTGCAGCCACCCATTAAGACTATCTCGGGTAAGACTGGGCAGTGCACTCTGTGTGCTGTGTTGCCTTCTGGTTTACCAGGAGGGCTGATAGTTTTAGAGGCTTTGTTGGAACCCCAAAAAGATATGAACCCTGGATCACTCGAGGTAAATATAAACTCAGATAATATAAGTAACCAACAAGGTAGGTACATCATATTGTTATATACTTCCATTAATATATTACTATATAACAAAGGTGTAATGACGATGGAGTCAGACAGCTAAACTTCCCTACATGCATGGGGGAAGGGGGGAAACACTGACAGGAGAAGGAGAAATGGAAGGAAAAGGGATTAAAGGAAAGAAGGAGGAGGCCTTGGACCCAATTATGATGGACAAAGACCAGATCAAGTGGATCATGGCAACAAATAGAAAGACGCGCAGTGGAGTACCCTACCAATATAAGTTAAACACCAAGAAGATATTCGTAGTCATGAGGGAAGGCTTGGAAAGTGATGAGGAGGAGGTAGAGGATATCCAGGATGTGGAGCATATTGAGGAAATATTGTGCACAACATATGAGAGGAAGACGAGAGGTCTAAGAGCGGAAATAGAAGGCAACACTCCTATCCATATCAGTGTCAGTGTGGAACCCATAAACCCATGAAGACTAATACACTAAGAAGAACACCACCATTTAGACAACTGAATTTTGGGAGAAGGAAGACAGCAGGAAGTATATCTACACAAGGAACAACAACTAAGGGAACCGGTCCAGGAAGCATTAGTCAAGTATCTACATCATGTGGAGGTAGTAGTTCAACATTCAAGATGGAAGGACATGATCCCACCATCAGGTTACCAGAAGTCAAAGGAGAAGCATCAGAGGACCCGGAGAAGCACTTTTTTATCTGTGAAAAGATATGGGAAGCAAAACAGATCATAGATGAGGACACTAAACTTGCACATATAGATATCATGCTAACAGATTGTGCACTAGATTGGTACATGAGTTTAGCTGCAAACAGTCCGCCAGGGACAACCATAACGATTGGAGATATCAAGAAGTTGTTGATAAATGAGTTCCAGAAGCCTAGTTCATAGGATCAATACATGAATGAGATGATAGATATTAGACATAAACCAGGAGAATTCATATGGGAGATTGACCAGAGATTCAAATGACTGAAGGGGAATATAAAATACATCATGACATATATGCAGCATATGCATATGTTCGTTAATTCACTGCTACCACACTTGAAGTATCTGTTGTGACAACAAAATTTTCAGACATAGGAAGAGGCTCTACAAGAAGCCCTACAACTAGAAGAAAACCAATATCAGAAGACAAATCTAGCCATAGAGGAGCTGAAGGAGGATCTGAATAACTTAACGTTCTAGATAAACTAGAACAAAATTAAGGACAAAAGAGAAGTCATTTGGTGTACCACATGTAGGACAAAAGGACACCATAAGAACGAATGTCCAACATTCGCATAGTACTTGGAAGAAGGAATGCCAAACTCATTAAGTACAGGAGGACTCTAGTGTGAGATCTGTAAGAAACCGGGTCATGATCCATACCACTGCCCAATGATGCAGAACTACTAGATAGTACCAAAGAGCTCGTATTGCAACTTTTGCAAGTCAGTAGGCCATGATGACAAATATTACAGAACCATGGACCTTATGAGGGAAAGAAAATAAAATGCATACAGGGTGCAGGAAGAAATGATGACCGAGAAAGTCGCAACTCAGTTTAACCAAGTACCAGCCCCATACAACATTGCGCAGTAGAAGTATAACATTGTGCAACAACAATATAACATTGTGCAACCACACTATAATACCGCGCAGTATAACCAAGCGCCTCGATATAAAGCATTGCGAGGGGATCGAGTTGGCTATTGAGGTGGAGGAAGAGAAAGAGCGGGATTTGGAAGAAGTAGAGGACCAGTGGTATGTCAAAATTTTCAACAACCAAGAAACTATGCAAGAGAATGTCCACTTCCACCAGCAACCTGTATGTATTGTCACGCATCAGATCATGAAACGGAAGAATGTCTAACACTACTAGGGAAGATCTAGGAAAAGAGGAATCGGAACAATCATAATGTTCAGTGGATTTTAGTAGAAGCGAGGGATGAAGGAAGAAACATCAACAGAGTTACACGAGGAGGAGCTAAAACAGGAAACAACGAAGCAAGACAAGAGCCAATACACCACCAATGGGTGAAGAAGAATCTTGAACCAAGGAAGAAGTTTGATGTACAGAACGAGAAGGAGATATTCAAGCAAGCCAAAAAATCATTCTTGAAGCTAGACATTGCATCAACATCAACTGCATAGCATAATAAGGAAGTACCAGAGTACGATATGCCTCCATCACTGAACCACATCAAAGAAATAAAGCAACTGGGACAAGTAAGTACGATTAAAGGTTTTTTGCAATATTATGTTAGACTACCAAATTATCCATCCTCTGTTAAAGTATTACAAAATATGCTAGAAATATGTAGCATAGAAGAACAAGGAAAGTTAGAATAGAAAATAGTCAATCACCTACATCCAAGGAGGAGAACAAGTAGGGAATTCAGGTTGAACGCCAATATTGGAGATTTCAACATGGGAGATATTGTATTGGATTTAGGATCCGAAGTCAATGTATTACCCAAGAAGACATGGAAATGTATGGGAGAACCCACATTAGGATATTCACCTATTCAGTTGAAGCTAGAAAATCAACACAAAGTTCTACCAATTGGAAGACTAAAAGGAGTAACAGTAGATTTGGGTGGAGTACGAACTAAAGTCGACTAAGAAGTAATAAATATAGTGGATGGCACAACACCTTATCTGGCATTGACTGGCTTGGATTGGGAATTTGATAACTAGCCCATAATCAACCTAAAGATGTGGAAGATGACCATCGAGTCAGGAGAATATAGAGTCATTGCGCCATTGGACCCATCAGAAGGGGAAAAGTTCGTAGAGCCTACTTGCTAGGATGTGGAGGAAATTAACCAGTTGTAGAGAACAACTGTGTGAGATGAAGATAAAGTGAACCCAACTGTAGATAGGATACTTAGTTAGTGAAGCATCACCTCATGTGTGTTAGACTCAGATACGGGCTTAAAAAATTGGCAGCAAAGGTTTCACGAAATCTCCACAAGAAGATGCGCAAGAATAGACCGCGCAGTAAGATGGGTAGGTATGGAGATAAGGGAACCTCCCATATTCCATGGGATGAATGACTTAGAAGTATTCCTAACACAATACGAAGATGAAGTGGTATAAAATTAGAGGATCTTATTCATGGATATAGAACTGAAGGTAACACCTACAAGATGGTGGGGTGCACACAAAGAAACAGTTAAAGACTAGTACCAATGTAAGCAGTTACTACGCATCAGGTTTGGCGTGGAACAAGGAAGAAACTAGCTACAAAAATATGATGGACAGGGGGCACTAGTAGAACACTTGGAGAAGTGCAAAATGATATGGAAAATGACACCACTGGAGGAATGGCCTCACCATTTTGTTCACACATTAGAAGGAATCCTAGCAAACTGGTATACAGACCAGGAACTGCGCATAGGAACTATGAGCTGGACAGTATTACAATAGAACTTTACAGTCACTTTCTCATTTGAGCATGAGAACCCCAACATAGAAGCAGCACTTAAACAAATCATACGGGTGATATTCATTAAATAACCCGAAGTTGAACTCATGACAGAAGAACAACAACAAAAAACACAGACATTAAAAGAACTATTGTCATGCTACCACATGCAGGAAGAAGCACCAGATGAATATGACCCATGTGATATTCAGATTGAGGAAGGTGAAGGAAAAAGACAAGTGGAAGGTCCACCTCTGGAATTAGAATTAATTGTTGCATCGATCAAGGTGAAGAAAGTCAAAATTGGGACAGTTGAGAACCCCAAAATGGCTAGCATTGGAGACTACTAGGATGACCAAACAGTGGAAAGCATAACAGAGTTACTGTGCGACTATAATGACTTGTTACCAGTAAAGTTCACAGAAATGAAAGGCATAGCAGGAGAGCTAGGATAAATGAAGATATCGCTCAGAGCTAAGGCAAGACCGATCAGACAACGACCATACAAACTAAACCCAATATATAAGAAAAAATTCAAATCCGAGATCGATAGGATGTTAGAGGCTGGAATCATAGAACCTGTAGAGGAATAAGAATGGATGAGTCCCATGGTAGTTTAGGAGAATAAACAAGGGGGGATAATAATATGTGTCGACTTGAGGAATTTGAACGATGTGTTCCTATATGACTCGTTCCCTACTCCTTTCAGAGATGAAGTGTTAGCAAATGTAGGAGGACAGGAAGCTTATTCATTCACCGACGGATTCTCAGGATACCATCATATCAATATAGCACCGAAAGAAAGATACAAGACCAATTTTTCCACATAATGGGGATCCTACTAGTATACAGTCATGCCATTTGGACTGAAGAATGCACCAGCAATATTTTCTAGAGTAGTTAAAGTGGCATTCAAGGAATTCATCCACCAGTTTCTAGAGGTATATCTAGACGACTAGACATTCTATAGTCTGTTGAAATACCATGTAGGAGTGTTGATATTGATGTTATAAATATGCAGGGAGTGTTAGATATCCTTAAATATCAAGAAGTTCATCTTCGGAACACCTTTTGGGATGTTATTGGGCCATATAGTATGCAAGCAAGGCTTGCTAGTAGATCCTGCCAAGATTGCAGTAATTGTTAACTTACCACCACCAAGAATAGTTTTCCAATTGAGAGAGCGACATTGGGACACACAGGATCCTACATGAAGTTTATAAAGGGTTATGCGTATATTACTATGCCAATGGAGAAATTTATAAGAAAAGACAACAAGTTTCAATGCAATGAGGACTGTCAATGCGGATTAGACACCCTGAAAGAAAAGATGGTAACCGCACCAATATTGGTATTCCCGGATTGGGAAAATACATTCGACATACATGTAGATGCATCATCCATAGCACTTGGAGCTATTTTGGCACAGCCAAGAGAAGGATAATTGAACCATCCTATATCATTTTCTAGAAGAAAACTGTCAGAATCGAAGCAAAATTATAATACCACAGAAAGGGAAGGCTTAGAGATGGTCTATGCGCTTAAAAAATTCAAGCATTATTTATTGGGGAAACATTTCACGATGTTCACAGACCATTCAACACTCAAATACCTCATCAAAAATCCAGTGTTGTGGGGGAGAATTTGTAGATGGTTATTATTGTTCCAGGAATTTGGCTTTGAAGTGATAGTCAAACAAGGAAAGTTAAACGCAAGACCTGATCACATGTCGAGGATCAAAAATGGGGAGGAACCTACGAATCTAGAGGACAAATTTCCTGACACATAGCTATTTTGAGTCCATATAGTCGATGAATACTTCATAGACAGCATCCAGTACTTGAGCATAGGGACTGCGCCATAGGAATTCAACACTACGCAGAAGAAAAACCTGGTAGTCAGGGATACAGACTATCAATTGATTGCAGGACACTTCTACAAAGTGGGTACATATAGCATATTGAGAAGATGTGTGCTAGAGCATGAAAGAACAAGGATCTTATAAGAATCCCATGAGGGAATATTAGGAGGACATTATGCAAGCAAAGCTACCATCCAGAAGGTATTGTGCACAGGACTATGGTGGTCGATCGTTCACAGAGATGCAAAGGACTACTTCCAAAAATGCGATGTATGTTAGAGGGTTGGTAAACCGAATAGAAGGGATGAGATACCCCTGAGACCATAAGTAACCTTGCAGGTATTCAACAAATGGAAAATAGATTTTGTGAGACCAATTAACCCACCAGCAAAAAGGACAGTAGTGAGGTGCATTATCACTGCAAAAGAATACCTGGCAAGATGGGAAGAAGCAGCACCAGTAAAATATTGCATCGCAGAGATAGCAGCACACTTCTTGTTAGAGCACGTGATAACTAGATTTGGATTCCCAAGGATTTTGGTGAGTGACCAAGGAACTCACTTCATTAACAACACTATTATGGCTATGATTGAGGAGTGTGAATTTTATCATCAAAAGAGTACACCATATCATCCTCAAGCAAATGGAACAGTGGAAGCCTTTAACAAAATCCTTGAGAATGCACTGAAAAATATCTGCAACATTAATAGAGACGATTGGGACTTGAAGATACCAACAGTATTGTGGGTGTACAGGACCACATGAAAAATGTTGACAGGACAAACACCATTCAGATTGGTGTATGGACAAGAAGCAGTGGTGCCATTAGAATTTTTGGCACCTAGTCTGCGCGTAGCAGCAATTACAAACATGACAAAGCGAGGTGCACTATAGGAAAGGCTAAATCAGCTGATGATCATGGAGGAAGATAGGATTCTAGCAGGGTTTCACCAAGAAGTACATAAATCAAGGGACAAATCTTGGCATGACAGACATATCAAAAGGAAAATTTTCAAGGAAGGAGAATTAGTCTTGGTGTATGACAGTAAATCTCTTCAGCACCCAGGAAAACTCAAAATGCATTAGTTAGGACCATATGAAGTAAAGATTGTCACAGATGGGGGAGTTGTACAGTTGAAGGATTTCGGAGGAACATAACTCAAAGGAATGATCAATGGGAGTCGACTGAAGCTGTATAGGGACAGTCGAACTCCCAGCATTTAAAAAAAAAACAGAGGGGTTACTGCGCGTTAAATCAAAATATATCAACAAAGGCATAGCGTGCAGAAAAGAGAATGAGCACACGCACTTGAAAACGCTAGCACGACGGAAAAAGGACCAATCGTCACTAAAAGGTGGAAACAATGGAAATGGAGGGTACAGAAAATAAGTGCCAACAGACGATGACTATCAAAATTAAATGACAAGAATGATGGATGGAACGCCGCATTAATCGCGCCAACTAGCGACGTCAAGGGAAATCAATGGAAAATCATTTCTATATAAAGGAAGCATGCCAGGATTGAAAGGGTTATTGTGAAATTGATAAAATCAAAGAGAAATAGAGTATGCAGAGAAGAGAGCGAGGTTACAGAGGTTATAGAGCCCACAAAGCTCAGTGGTCAACATATTTACCAACATAGCACCACCGAAACTGGAAGAGTCAATCCAGACTTGCAGATGACCTCGAATAAATGTCAGACCACCACCATATCCATAGAGAAGAGAACAAGGACAACCTCAACCTCCATAATTCATCAATGTGGACGAAATCTTGTCACTCGATATGACACCAGGAAGCCCCACACTGTGGTGGAGGAAACCCAGCAGACAACACCAGTAGGAAAGGACATTGATGTTTCGAAAGGCGGACAGGGTCAAAAGTATGAGGACGCACGTAATAATTCGCACCCAAAAACCATGAAGAATCCTCGAGATTCAATGGGACGATCACAAACTAGGCAGAACCACCACGCTAGAGAAGTCACACACAACCACGCTGGAACATCCGCAGGACGACACAGTGGAAGATTTCACCAGTCGAGCAGATGAGTATGCAAAAGAGAAAATAATGGAGGCTAGAACATTGAGTCATCCACCTTAGTGGAAGGGAAAACAACAAGTACCAAGATCACTGCGCAAGCAGGCCACCACAGCCATAATCTTGCCGCGCATTCTGGATGGCATGTGTATTGTGGGAAACATGTTAGGCCACATGGAAAAATTGCGGTACTCAGACCATAATGTGACTGACACGGAAAAGTTCCTAGAGTTTTCCAAGAAATGTTACCTAGAAAATATGGGCATAGGACCCTTTGGCGAACTAATTAACCAACCGAGCCAGTGGGCAGCAGGACTGGCAAAAAACAAGATTCTAGGCCTGTTGGACATCTCGCACTTTGGGAGGGGCTGAGACAAAAACAACTGCGTCAAGCAGCTAATGGCAGTCACCCATGGAGGATACCTGTGGCTGGAACAGATTGTCTCGATAGACATGTATCTCATTGCATACATCACAGGGCTTCCAACATGGGGGGAGACACACAGTTCCTTCATGAAAAGACAAAGGAGAAGGCATTGGCTGAGGAAATGAAGAATAAGTGTGGTATAGAAAGGGAGTCACGTGGAATCATAATTAAGCACATTAGTGACGCAGCCACAAGGATGGCCACAAAAATCATGGCATGTAAGTTACTCGGGAAATGTCACAAGGAGAAAGTCCCTTTCAGGGTCATCACAGCTGCAGCAGAGTGTGCGTAGGGCACCACACTCGGTTGGGCCCCGTATTTGTTGAATTTGTTCCTGGAAGACTACAAGGACGCGTAGGACCTGGGATAGAATTTCACTATTCATGGCTACTCATCCTCATCACCTTGGTCGGATGGGAGGAGCCTAAGTATTCATTATTTTCTGCAAGATCTAATCCTTGCCACATATCATGATACTTATTGTTGGAGAGCACTCCAGACCCCAAGAACAAAAAGTTTAATGCAGCCATATTCGAAGGATATTATAACGACCTACAGGAAAGCATCACCAACACTTGGAGAATTACACCAGAAGTGGTCGCATAGTATCAAGGCATATCCAACTTCAAAGATACCAAGCATACAATGTGGATCCAAGCACGGAAGTATCCCCACAACCTATGGCTACAACTGTGGTATTGCATCAAGGAAGAGGACATACAAATGGCCATCATGGATTAGAATGATGACTGGAGAATTCCAGTCCTGAATCAAGATATGACCGCAGACAAGTAGGTGTGGGCAGGGCAGGAACAGACACCTATAGAAGACAAAATGGTGCCCAAGAAGATAAGGATAGGTCAGAACTAGGCGCAATAGAAGAAAGGGGGTGTGTCCAAGAGAGGCATTCAGGCGGGAAAGAAGAACAAAACGCAGGCACAACATCAACAGTAAAAACAGACTTAGATAGCATAGGGAACCACATCAAGATCTACTCAACAGGAGCAAGGCCAGACCAAGAGGCCAATCATACAAATCAGGGGTGCATGCAAGAAAGTGAAGTTGCACAGAACTCCACCAGAGTACACAATCACGAAGGACGACGCAGACCTCATAGCCCAGATGGTCCAGGATCGAACAACGAAGGACTTTGACAAAGTTCAGTGCCAAAGGGATAGGTTGCAGGATGATCTGGCAGACATGAGGCAGCTCCTCGATCAAATTATAGAAACACAAAGAGTCGACCGAGGAACAGAATCAGTCCCAGTAGCATCACAACCAGGAGCCAAGGATGGATTGAGAGAGCAGGATAGGATCGAGATGACAACACAACCAAGCCCAACATTTCATGTCACACCCAGCATGTTGCACATGGATGAAATTGTGGTTCAGAAACCCTTGAAGGATTTGTCCCAAATACAGTTGGTAATGACACAGATACCAACCAAGGCCTTGTATAAACTGCAAATTAGCATTGCGAAGGAGGTACAGTCATGCACACGCACAAATGTGATGGAATTGCAGCAGACAAAGGATAGCCAAGATGAGTTGGAATTGGTACTCGAGAAAGTAAAGCTTAAGATGAAAGATGATAAGGACTGTGCGGATAGGCTAGAGTAGGGATTGGTCGTAGCCTATGAGAAAATTCCAAAGAGCGCATAGACAATAGAGCGCACGGTAACACAGAATATTGATCAGATTGTGTAGACAATTGATTAATACAGGCAAGAGATCGATCACCTGTAGGAACAACTCATACCTACCACTCCCCCAGAGGTGAAGGAGCATAGGAAGCAGGAAGTAACAGCATAGATAGAGGAGATGGAGTGACAATTTCACGCAGCATCTGA
>JASDQU010101200.1:0-16039 GCA_032191745.1 Picea mariana
ATTGATCTTAAGCAAGAACAAGAAATGATTGTTGAATGGAAAATCAATCATAAGTTGCTTCAAGATAAGCTCATGTCGTGCAAATATTTCAAGTATATCAGTTCATTTGCAGTCGTCTTTTTGATGATGTCATTAGTAATGTTTTCTACATGGATGATAGTGGCTTCAATAATATGTAATAGGGTTCAAATGGCTAACAATATACTGTCAGTTATCATGATTGTGTTACAGTTGATCTTGATGAGACAGGTGCACATGATAGAGTTGAGAGACAGAGAGCAAGCCGGGTGGCCTATCCCAAGCTTGTTGACTGGTCAGTAACCTTTTGGGGACCAAAAGTTCTTTTAGTGGGGAGGTGTGATCCAGAATCGGATCCAGAAGCCTGACAGGGCTTAAAAAGGCTCAAAAATGAAAGTGCTCAGAATCCGACGAAACCCAGCGCCATTTTGTCCATCTCATCTTCATGATTCCGGCCATATATTTACTTCGTCAAACGGGCTTCGTATGCAAAAGATATCACGTTTTGTCTGAAAACCCAAACAGGCAAAAAAAAAGGGGATGATTGTACAGTCTGTACAGTGCCACGTGGCATGTTGACTGTACAGGCTGTACGACTGTACAAATAATGTGGCAACTCCTGGAGGTGACATGTGGCAAGTGATGTGGCGTACAACAGACAACTGGACCAATCTATGGGTGACACGTGTCACCACTGTAAGGGTGACACGTGGCACGGGATGTTGTCAGCAGGTGACTGGGTAGGTACGGTGGCAGGAAATGTGGCAGGTGATGTGGACCATCCGACATTTGACACTTGGAAATTTTTAATTGGTTGTTGAGGTGCCACGTAGCCCAGTCATGGGCTGCCATGTGGCACCCTGTGGTTGGTTCGTGGTTTTGTATAAAATTTATATGGGTTTACCGGGGTCGAACCCACGACCTGTTGGTTGAGGAGCCTGATTAACTTCCTTATTCAGAGGTCCTTGCTTTCAGTCGTGTTTATACCCCATGAAGTATTTACACCCCATAAGTATGTACACTCTTCCACGCGGGGGAGTGAAGAGGGGGGGTACCCCCTCTACGGGGTCCGGGGGGGCTATCCCCCTAGATGGGGGGTCTGGGGGCAAGCGGGACCCCAGCAGGGGTTCGTGCGCGAAGCCCCTGAAGCAAAAATTGCCTTGTAAAAGAATACTGTAATTTTATTGTAAATCTGGACCGTTCATTATAAGGTCATAGATCTAATGGTAGAGATTATGTTAGGGTTTTTTTCCCTAGAAGGAAACCCTCTTTTATGAGGGAAATGTATCGCAGCTATGGTTGATGGTGAATATTGTATTCTGAGAGAGGAGACTATGAGAGAAAGAAGAGGAAGTTACAACGGGTTTTGTTGTAGGTTGTATCCCTTCATTTTGTTGGATAATAATAAAGGAAGGACCTGGAAATTTCTTTGGTGGACGTAGCCCACACTAGGTGAACCACGTAAATCTGTGTCTCTCTTGTATTGTGTGTCTTCTGTGTTTTGTTTCTGCATTTGTTTTATTTTATTGCTCTACGGTCCTATTTTTCTAACATGACCTTCCACTGGGCCATGGACTGGCAGGACTGGGCTAACCGCCCAACCCATGGGTGGTTCTTATTATGTATATGGAATATAAACTATTTATGTTTGATTAAGGTTTCTATCAGAGGCAGGAAGGGCTGGGGCCTAGCCCCAACCCTTGGTTGTATTGCCACCCCATATGGCCACGAGCATGGAGGATAAACGGTCAGTGCCAAGGCATAAGCCCATGGTTCCGGGCATAACTCCATGGGACCCAGACCTTTACCATATGAGCGCGGAGGTAATGCAGGAGGGGTGTGTGTGGATAGGGTCCAGCCCTTGGATCATGGACGGATCCCACAGGACCAGGGGCCATCCACCAAAAGGGCACGTGGGTTAATCTGTTAAGCCCATGGACCTATGACCACACCACTGGACCAGGAGCCAGGGACAGGGGGCCAGCGCAGAGCCAGTGGAGCGCCCGACCACATGGCCGCCTCCCATATGACTAGGAGCGCGCACCAAAGGGGCTGCACCTAATTTTATTCAAAAGTGGTTTTATTACTAAAGTTTGGATTTTTAATTGATTATATGCCTGATTTTAATGGATTTTCTCCATTATTGGGAGATATTGGGCATTTTTGGAGCCCAAATTTTGGGAGGAAGTTGGGGATGGACAACCAACTTCAGATCTATATAAACCAGGCCTGTTTGAGGCCATGGAGGATAGTCAAAGCATAGTTATGCTGAAGGGAAGCCAAGCCAAAGCCATTTTTATGCAGGGAAGCTATTGAGGAGCAGACGCTTGAGGACCATTTCTGGGAGCTCCGGACGTCCGTTTTGCGTGTCGTTTTCTTTGCAGGGTTCTAGAGATCTAGAAGAACATGACCAGATCAGTCTTGTAGCCAATTGGCACTACTGCGATGTACTTTTGATCTTTTGAACAGAAATAAAGAAGCCTCCACCATAGAGACAAAGGCCCGAAGACGTAGGCAACGTTGTGCTGAACTCCGTTATCAATTCTCATTTTATGATTTTGTTGTTTATTACTTCATTTAAGATCTGCATATGTATATATGGCTGTCATAATTCCTCTCTTTTCCTCATTCTTTCATTAAGCTTCTCAATTGGATAATTAACGCATGCAAAATTAAAACTCAACCATAGTCATTAAAGATCCGACGGATCACCTATCAGACACAAATGTGGTGTTAGGAGTTCAATGGATTCCTTGGGAAAAATCACTACCAACTACCAAACCTTGGAAATGGGATTCAGAGATTGGGATGGAAAGAAGGTTGTTCTAAGAGGTATGTCGATAGGAGCACCCAACAGGATGGAGAGGATATTTAGACATGGGGAGGTAGCATATGCCACAAAATTCTTGATCACTACTCAAAAGGATTTGGAAGGTCGACAACAATACCATACAAAGATAAATAATTTATTAGGACAACATCGGCAGGTCTTTGAGGCATTTCCACCAGGGAGACCACCTGACAGGGGGTTTGAGCACACCATTGAGTTGGAGGAGGGGACCAAACCTATGATCACCCCCTATATCATCATCCTAGGAGGTTCAAGGATGAGATAGAGAAGGCAATCAAGGAATTTTTGGTGATGGTACACATCAAACCGAGCAACAACCCATTTGCGTCTTCAGTTGTCTTAGTTCTAAAGAAGGATGGCACCATGAGGATTTTCATTGATTACCAAGCCTTGAACAAGAAAACCATCAAGAACCGGTACCCTATCCCACGCATTGATGAGTTGATGGAAGAACTACATGGGGCAGGTTTCTTCTCAAAAATTTATCTACGCTCTGGATATCATCAGATCAACATCCAAGAGAAGGACATATAGAATATGACATTTCGATGTCATTTTGGACACTTTGAGTTCATGTTTATGCCATTTGGGCTAACCAATGCAACCACTACATTCCAGTCTTGTATGAACCATATATTCAGGGATCAGTTAAGGAAATTATTCTTGGTTTTCTTTGACGACATCTTGATCTGTAGCTGGTCATGGCAAGAGCATATGAGGCACCTGGATGAGGTATTGAGCATCATTGAGGCACAGTCATTATATGCCAAAGAGTCCAAGTGCGAGTTTGGTATGACAGAGCTGCTTTAATTAGGCCACATCATCAGTGAACAGGGGGTACATGTGCACCAAGAGAATATTAGGGCCATTCTGGATTGGCCGACGCCTAAGAACGTGATAGAATTGAGGAGCTTCTTCGGGTTGTGCAGCTATTACAGGTGGTTCGCTTGGGGTTTTTCTTAGCTTGGAGCATCGCTGATAGATATTACCAAGCATGGGGCCTTCATATGGACTGATAAATCATAGGAAGCCTTTGATCACATGAAGGAAGTCATGGGCACTTGTCCAGTGTTGGCACTACTAGACTTCACCTTGCCATTTGTACTAGAGTTTGACGCATCCGACGAAGGGATCGGTGTAGTTTTGATGCAGGGAGGACACCCCCTTGTATTCAAGATCTGGAAGATTAGTCAACCTAATAGGTTGTACTCCATTTATGACAAGGAAATGTTGGCAATCATGCATGCCTTGACCAAGTTCAAACAATATTTTGTGGACAGCAAATTCGTGGTGAAGACTGATCACAATAGCTTGAAGTATTTTCTTGAGTAGAAGGACCTCAGTGAGCACCAACAGAAATGGGTGATGAAGGTAAATGCATTCGACTTTAACATAGAGTATGTCAAGGGGTAGAAGCACATTATGGTCGATGCACTATCAAGGAGACCTACGGCATGTTCCTTGATGGAGATTTCAGTATATTGGAAATCCCACTTGTTAGTGGAATATTCCAAGAACAAGTTCACTTGTGAGGTGATGGATGGGAAGATACAAGATGACCAGTATAGGGTCATTGATGATTTCATATTTTACAAGGATAGAGTCTACTTGGTGCCATATTCAGGGCTTAAGAAGAAGATCCTCACCGTAGTTCATGATTCACCTCTAACAGGCCATTAGGGGTTTTTCAAAACCTACAGACACATCAGAGAGAGGTTCTCATGGAAGGGCCTCAAACAAGACATTATGAGACACGTCAATGATTGTGTGACTTGTCAGTAGAACAAGTCAGAGCATGCTCTTCCAGTAGGGCTACTTTAGCCACTCCCCATTCCAGAGCAGAAATGGGAGAGTATATCTATGGACTTCACCACAGATCTACCCAAGGTCCAGGGTAACGACTGTATCTATGTAGTGGTTGACACATTGACTAATTTTTCTCACTTCGATTCCATATCAAAAGAGTACATCACAGTTCAGGTAGCCGAGATTTTCTTTAGGTAGGTCTTCAGACTTCATGGGTTGTCGAATAACATCGTCAGTGACAAGGACATTTGATTCATAGAGACATTTTGGAGAGAGTTGTTTCGGTTGGTGGGGACATAGTTGACACCTAGCACCAGCTATCACCCTCAGACAGATGGGTAGACCGATATTGTCAACAAGTGGGTTGAAGGGTATTTGAGGAACTATGTAGGAGGACAACATAAAACGTGGTTAAAGTGGTTACATTTAGGAGAAAATTGCTACAACACCACCTTCCACATGTCCATTGGTATGACACCCTTCCGAGCATTGTATCTATATGATGCTCCCACTTTGGTAGACTTGGTATTAGGGAGAGAAGAGCTCCCAAGGCCAAGGATTGGATCACAGAGAGTCAAGATATTCTCAAGTTGTTGAAAGAGAACTTGCAGACGGTGCAAAATCGATAGAATATAAGTGTGGACAGGCACAGGATAGAGTGCAACTTTGAGGTTGGAGGTTTGGTTTTCTTGAGACTCCAACCCTACAGAAATTCATCTCTGAAGAAGAGTGGGGCCGATAAGCTCAAGCATAGATTTTATGGTCCTTACAGGATCATGAGCCGAGTAGGCGAGGTTTCTTACGAGCTTGAGCTTCCATAGGGGAGCAAGATTCATAACGTGTTCCACATGTCTTGCCTCAAAAAGGCAGTGGGACAATTCATTAGCACATTAGAGGAGCTTCCCCCATTGAATGAGGAGGGACAGTTGGAGTTAGTTCCAGAGGAGTTTTTGGAGTTCTGGGAGTGGAAACTGAGGAGCAGGGTCATCAAAGAGTGTTTGATCAGATGGAGAGGGATTCCAGTAGAGGATGCTACTTGGGAGAGTGAGCAGGTGTTGAAACACCCTGGACTGGTATTGCTTGAGGACAAGCAATTTTAGGAAGGGAGAACTATAATGTCCCTTTCCAAATAGGATCTCCAGAGAGGAGGCTTAATGTTCTAAACCGCCCCTTTAGACTATAGCTAGGGCCAAAGAGGGTTAAACAGGATTACTAGAGGTCACTCTAGTCATAGGTGTTATATTCAGAAAGTGACATTGAGCTAAAAAGGGTTAAAAGTGCTTTTAAGTCATTATGATCTAAAAATAGAAGTCAACAGTGAATTAGGGTTTCAGCAGTGATTTAGGGTTTTGGAAGTCAACAATGAATTAGGGTTTTAGCATGATTTATGGTTTTGGAAAGCTATAAAGGAAGGGTCAGTGACTTAATTCATCATTATGCAGATTATGACTTGTCATTGAGGAGAAGAGGTGCATCTCAGGAGGGATAGTTCAGTGTATTCCAGGAGGAAGACACCAGTTGGTTGATTTTGGTGTTGAAAGACACACCCTAGTCACTGAGAAGATCATCCAGGTCTTCCATCATTCTTCATTGATTCCCCAGTGCTCCCATATTCTGGGTATTATATTTTAGTTTCTTATTTGTATTCCAACTAAGATCATTTTGTCTTTTGATATATCCAAGTGTTGTTATTTTATTCAACTGCAGTTGCTTATTTGTATTCCATCTAAGATCCTTTGTCTGTTGATCTAGTCAAGTATTGTTAGTTTATTCAGCTGCATTCGACCATTTTGTAATCCACAGAGATATCATAATACAAAATTTGCAGTCCTTTGTCGCGTTTATTATTTGTATGATCATTTATATGCTGTAAAACTTTGATACTACACACACATTGGTAGCATTTCCTAGACTAGCCAAGTCAGGAACATTACAGGTGTTGATATTTTTTCAATAGTCTATGTAGACTCTTCTGTTTGTGAATTAATTTTCATGACTAATAAAGGCTATTGTGCAGAGTTGAGTCAGAAGCACTCTGTGGCAAGTTGATCCAACTTTTAGAGTTCAGTTTTGGTTTTCTTTCAGAGGTCATTTTGTATGTTCCATCGGGGATTTCTAAGTTTGACTTTGGTCCAGGATTTATGTATGAGATTTTGTAAAGAAAATGACTCTTTGGTGAATTGGAATGAAACAAAGGATTTCTTTATGTCTCATCTATCTTTATTATCATTTTGGTGTCTTTACTTATGTTATGACATTTATTTCAACAACTGTTATATTCAGAAAATTACATAAAAAGTAAATTTCCAACAAGCTTTTTGTTGATAAAAGACTAGCCTAAGAAGTTGTAATTAATACTTGTGAGTTAGGATGTTATTTTTGTTGGCTATAAACAAAGGGTGATATTCCCGTCTACTTTTATTTAGTTAGGTAAATTCTTAAAATGCTTGAGTAAGATCAATTCATATATTTTCCTCAACATTTATTTGGCGACCGTACTAGGGAGATCTTCGATATCTCTCTGGTTAAAAAATTTATATTCGATTTTTCATCGATACATATTTCTTTTCTAAAATTGATTCTTTGATTATTTTTCTATTAATGACTATTACTGTTGCAAGGCAACCCAATATTGAGTTCGGTCTTCAAGACCAGACCAACATTTCTTTGAACCTGTTTAACACCATTCTAGACACTGCCAATACCTGTGCCGAACTTAACCATTCTTGGGGAGTGATTGAACAAGATATTAGTTCTCAAGAACAATTGGAGGCTAGACATAGACAACCTAGAAATCAGAAGTAACTTTTTGTTTCTTCAATTTTGGCCTTTATTTCATGTCCTTAAATTCTCATGCTTCTAGAATAAGAAGGGGCTTGTCACCTGAAATCAATCCTATAGCTTAAATAGGAAAAAGAAACATAGTGTTATCTGTCCAACAAAGTTCTCGAAGGAGGAATTTATCTGATTCATCTAGCTCGTATTTCTTTCCCTCATCTATCATCCACAAGATGGCATCTTGTGGTGGCTCTGGTGGCACTGGAAGTGCTCCATCTTCCCAATATTCATCATCATCGGTGATTGGCAACTTGTACAACCACCATATCCCTATCCAATCTACTACAAACCCCACCAAAGTCATAAAAAAGTATGGGCTTTTTCAGTTCGAAGAAGATGTGACAACCACAACATGGCATGTGTCCTCTCCTCTTAACCTAGCACCTGCTACTCGCCCACTTCTGAAGTTTAAGGAGCATTTGAATAAGTTTTGGGGGAATAACACTTTCAGTACAAATGAACACCTAGTGGCATTTTCAAATTCTTGTCATAACATAGGGGCTAACGACAATGACACTTTCATGCACTTGTTCATCAATTCCTTGGAAGGAAAGGATGTGGTCGATTTATTTGACCTTCCTCCTAAGATATTTTCTACTTAGGAGGAGTTAATCTATTGGTTCCGATCCACTTATGGGAATTCCAAAAGCCCTGCCGAGAAGTTAAGGGAATACAATAATGTCACTTATAAAGATGGTGAGACCATCAAGTATTTCAACTTGCGGTTCACCAAGTTGTATAATCAAATCCCCGAAATTATCTACCCGCAGAACCAAGCCACTTTCATTCATTATTACAATGCATTTCCTTCTCCCTACCATCATAGGCTTGAGGAAAAAGTCATTGATAATCTCGATTCCTCTCTACATACATGTTCAGAGTATGAAGAATAGCTTGAAAGAAATGGTCTTCCCCACGGAGAATCGATTAGACAAACAAACATGTCCACTCTCTTACAACTAGTACAAGATGTGAAAAATCATATGATAGAATTCGAGCAAAAGGGTATTGTATCCCCTCTCATCCCTGGAGATTCATCCTCTTCTGCACCCCTTTTAGAAATCTGGTTGAAAACAATTTTTAGCCTAAGGCTATCCTGCCTCGGAGTTGGTGTAACTTTTGCGAGGAGCACCACGAAGAAACCACATGTGAGGTAAAGAAGAGTGGTAGAGATAAGATCTTTGGTAAAATACCAGAAGCTACTATCGTTGTCCTAGACTTTGCAGATCCAAAGGATGTCATGGTTATTAACACTAGGAACAAAGCCTATTCTACCAAGGGTAAATTTGATCCTCCTCGTAGTTATTCTAGCTCGAGCTCATCCTCAACCGCTTCTACGTCCCAGGTTCCTAAAATTCTCAAGAGTCAAAGAATCACTGCCCCTCCTCCCTATTCTAAATAAAATATCTTGAATCAATTGGCCAACATCAAAGCAGATGCAACCCTCCTAGACATGGTTATCATCCCTAAACAACAGATGCATTTGAAAAAATTCATGGAAGGAAAATCATTCATTGTAGCCAATCTTTCCAAAGAGGTAGACGACGAGGATTCTTCTGTAAATAAAGTAGGTGTACATAACATTAGACACCCTGTAAAAAAAACCCCTTTTTATATTTCTGTAAAGATCATGGATAAGATTGTCCATTGTTGCCTCGTTCATGGTGGTTTAGGCCCGAGTGTCATGTTGAAGATTATTATGGAAGAGCTAGGATTGTCATCTACAAACGAAAATGCCAGAAGCATGCTCTCCTATAATAGTCTACAACAAACAACCATAAGTGAGATTAAATATGTAACCTTGGTTTTATGCGCTCATCCTAAGATAAGGACAACCCTTAGCATTCAGGTGATTGATATGCATGTGAGAAATTATTCAATTATCTTGGGGAGAGATTGGCAAGCCCTAATAGGTGGATACCTCTCACTCGACGAGACACATTTATCCATTCCTCGGAATGGTAAGAATATTATAGTCCTTAGAGAAGGAAGAATTTCACCCTACATAGAGAGTGTTCCACAATCTAGCGTAAACTATATCAAAGAAGATGTAGGAGTGTATTCCATCTTTGATAAAGAGGATAATATTCCTCTGGAAGGAATTGATTCAGATGATGAATTATAGCGTATTCACTTTTATGGTTCACACTCTAATGAAGGTAACGGGGCTGGTATTATCTTGGTTTCCCCTGCAGGAAAAATTCATAATCTGTCATACAGGTTGGAGTTTGATTTTTCAAACAATGATGTTGAATTCGAATCTTTGTTGTTAGGCATTGAGAACACCCTTAATATTGGTTGTCGTGACCTTTCAATTTTCAGAAATTCTGTGCTTGTTGTGAACCTGATATGTAAGACATGCTCTCCTAGGGACAAGTTGATGGAACAATACTCCCAAACTGTTTAAGCACTTGTCTTGAACCTTCTCTCTTTCAAAATCACTCATGTTAAGAAGGAGTTGAATTCAATAGATGATCAATTAGTTGTCTTTGCAACCTCTCCTACTCAACAAATCTTACCTCACTGGCCTGATTGTGCTTTCCAATCTCTGCATCGTCCATACATTTATGAAAATGAAGAATTCTGGAAGGACATCCCTAACAATGAGAGAATTTGTGATGTCATTGAAAATTAACCTCTCGAGCATGAGGAGATTATATCTGTAGAAAATAATAGTATTCCTGAGGGCTTGACTCCTCTTGAGAGTTTGTTTTCTTTGATTATTGTAGGCAATAAAGAAAAACTAAAGGAAGAGGAGTTACATAAGAAGGTGATTGAAACCATCCTCCTGAACATTAGGACATTTGAACCTTCAACCAATGTTAAAATAAAGGTCCAATGTTTTGGTAAAGAAGAGAGGAGGTCCATCGGACTACTTGGTGAAACTCAAAGGGTTTTTTCTTAGTCTTATGAGGATATTCATGTTTTTGATCCTGGTCTTATTCAACATATCATGAAACTAGCTAGGCAAAAACAAGAATTTGTTAACTCTGCACCGGAAGCACCCTTTTGAATGGATTTGAGAGATTTCTTAAGGGATGGAATGTTTTTTTTAGCCCACCTTGAATGGGTCTCAATTTGGAAATTGGCCCCAGGGACCACTAGTAATATCATAACTTTCATTAGTCTTCAAACTTTCAGGCAAGCGATTATGAGAAATCCCTTTTCCCCTTTCAATATTGAAATGTTTTTGCAATGGGTTGTAGAGCCACAGTTAAGACCCTTACTTGACAGTTTGTTTGGTTACAATAAAATCAAACTAAAAGGGGTAAATGTTCACAAAACCACTTTCATTACTAATTTTGATACCATTCCTTACAAATTCTTTCTTTTTAGCTTACTTGATACAGGTACTGCTTTTAAAAAAACTATGCACATGAATCTCAATGAATTAGTCAGTCTCCATCTCTATCTTGATGAGCTAATTGTATGTGTCAAGGGAATGATGATCACATCAAATTTCTAGTTCATCGGTCCTTTCCAAATTGATTTTTTCTTGGATACTAATTCTTATATCTCAAAATGTTTACAGGAGCAATTGTTTCCCTACAACACTGACAACCCTCGCTTGAAATATTGCGAGGAACCCACATGAAAAGTTCTAATGCTGTCTGGATTTTGCTATATACTAGTAGCCTAGCTATGCTTTCAATTTTTGTGCTTCTTTTCTACGCTTACAGTACCTTGATTTCTTCCTTCTAAGTTAAAGTTTTCCTTCCTTTCTATTTTCAAATTGAGTCTCTTACTATTGTTGTTTTAGTGCCTGCATTATTACTTCTATTTTGATTTTTGTCTTTATCATATTTTAGTGTTTGGTCAAGATATAATTTTGGATCAATTATACCACAGTGAAAATACTGTGAAGCATTGTTAGTCAATAATGATCAAGACTACATAGCTGTTATGATGTCTCCTCTTAAGGACCCTTGAAAATGTTATATATTTCCACTGTTGTCTTGTAAAGAAATTGGTTATTTCCCGCTTCTTCTTTCCATTTCTTCATCCATTGAGAAATAAAAGAGAGGAACCATCAATTTTTCTCCTTGAGATAAGAGTCGATTATGGATGAATAATTGTGCATACAGAATTAAACCCCCTCATACTTAACATTTTTCATAAGTTATTCCCAAATTCCCAGTAATTTTTCCATTAAATTTGCTAAATTTCACCCTGTTGCATAATTATTCTGGTTATGTCTTCTTGGCCTTCTTTTTTGGTCCACGAAACCATGAGTCCCGAATTCTAAATATCTTAAAAACAAATTTCCCTGTGGAGTTTTTAGTTTGTTGATGTTTGAAATTGTCAACGAAGTTTCTCCCGCAAAGTATTGCTAAAGCCTATTATTATAAAAACTAAATAATACTAGTAGGTGGGACCCACTTGAACTATTGGAGAGAAGATTTTTTCATTTTGATGTTGAGATGATTTGCGACATGACTCACATGGTTGATGAAGATCTTGTTGTTATTGATTATGAATTTATCTTATGAAGTGTTGATTCCTTATGTTACTACCACCTATGATATTCATTAATATCATTGTTGTATGTTCTTATCACACCTACATAACAAACATGTTAGTAAAATTACATGAAGGGCAGTTTTGAGAGAGGCAATATATTAGAACAAATGCAAAGGAAGGGGACCTAGTTCTGCAATATCACATGTGAATAACTTAGAGGAAGTAAGAAACAATTGCAAGAGGAAGATTTAAAAGCTATCCTAACTATACTACATGCATGAAAATACTTGATGATTATTGTGAAGCCCTGGCTAGCAAGTAGATGGTTATGAAATTGTGATTGGATTACATGTTTAATATGCATATGATGTGAAATGTTGGTGGCACACTTGGAAAGGTGATAGTATTAATGGTTATGCAATGGTTAATTGAATTATGTGGCCAATCCACATATGGTATATTTGGATAGATGGAACATCGATGGCTCATTTGAAAAGGTGTTGAACGTTGATGGTTATGTGATTTTGTTTGAGTTGTATGATGTGAAATGGGATATGGAGAGCACGCTACTGGCTTTAATGTGTTGATGGTTTCGATACATGTTTGGTTAATCATGTTAATGGAGAATTTGTTGGCATGTATTGTTGAGTTAATGAGATATAGGTGTAGGCGACATGCATTTACTACATGCCACCTTTACTCTTCTCGTTGGCCACCACCCTAGTCGGGTTATTGTTCAATATTGTTGTTGTGGTTATGCTCCAAAATCTTAGTAGGGAGGAACCACTCGGCTAGCTCTCGTTTTAAGGAATTCGATCACAGGTATGTCTTTTTTTGGCCATTCGTGATTTTTATCTGGTTATGAAATGATTATTGGCTCAGGTGTATGGGTTTGTGTTTTCCTAAGTGTTGCAACTGTGGGAAATTTGGGTTCTGGAAATGAAGAGTGAATGGTTCTTCCTATAACAATTTTGAGTTCATCGAGGTTATTGGTCTTCTTGGGTGATAGTTATTTGTTATCACTATTATTTGGTTGAAGGGTTTTTGTTTGGTCTTGGGTGGATAACTATCTTCATGCACTGTCACTAATCCAGTCTCTGTCTTCCATGGGTTTAATGGTCAGAGGTTTTCTACATCAGTCTACTTTGTTCATTTCAGCATTGGTTGATTGCACCACCAACGATCATGAAATGAGGTTCATGTTCTTCCTCAACCCTGTCTTCACCTCTATGTTGTGATTATTGACCAAAGAGAATGAGGGTTATACCCCATGTGCTTTAAATAACTGTTTCCAAACCAGACTAGAGCCCTACGTTTCAGTTATGGCCCCTGTCATATATTTTTTCTCGACCCCGAATGAGTCATGGTTTGTCCTATACACACCATGGCCTCAGAGGTTTTTCCATTACAAAGAGTGGCTTTGTTCTCCTCGTGTTGACTATGGAACAACCTTGGTCGTCCACTCTAGAAATTGTTTCAGAGGACCAACCTAGCCTGTTGTTTACAACTTAGTTTTGATTGGATAATTGTCGACGATTTTGAGAACAAGCTTGCCCATTTGGTTGTATGACAGTCATGTTGGTTGGTATATAGTCACTCACTCGGTTATAATAGTGGTAAACCCTACATTACCAGTTTCACTTTCAAAGCACACAGTTACTCTCCTTATGTCAATAGCTCAGTGTTGGTAATGGGAAGGGCCTCTTCCCCAATAATATTAGATGTGTGGGTATGTGTCCTTGCTACAACTTGTTAGGGTGTTGATTTTTAAGACAATGATGAATTGTTTGGTAGATACACAGTCACTGTTTTTTTCACTGATGATTATTTGAATGTTTAGCTACCATTGGTAAAAATGCTTAACGTTGCTCATGTCACGTTGTGTGGTTGCAAAATAGATAATGGTCATGGAAACTATGGTTTTCTTTGGGGATAAATGACTACTGAACTAGATGACTGTAGAAAGTATATCCATTGCATCCTTGTGTTTGTTGGTTGAATAATCCTGAGTGTGCACAGCATGTTCGATCACGGTGTGACTAAATCAAAGAAACCTTATATTAAATCGATAACTCAACATGATATGTTGAGTTATAATCGTGATTGTGTCATTATTGTGTTAAGTGGAAATGTTGCACCGTGGAGTTTTGTTAGCTGCACATTGTGTGTGGTATGGATAGCTTGTTTTTCATACCCGGGGATACCCACAGAGTTTTAAGCATGTTATTTATTGCAATCGACCACTGGTTAAAGTAGGCATGTTGTTGATGACAGTCGTGTTGGATAGGTGGCCCACCTTTTAAGTCGCATTGAATTGTTTTTTGTTTTATAGTGGGAGAACTACATTTCTTGGGCAAATTACCTCATGCATAGCTTGTGTCTAAAGGGTGACTTTGGGTTGTATGATTAACTGTCATTTCAAGCGTGGAAATCTAGTATTGATTATTTGGGTTACTGCCTATATATGTTAATGAATATCATTGCATTTTGATGGGCTCTATTGCAGTAATAACAACTTCGTTATTATTTTGAAAACATGACTTTTGAATATAGTTGTGGATTGAAGAAATGCATGGACAATGGTTAATTTTGATAGTTACAGATTGGAAATGAGTATTGTTCGTAAATTGTTATAAAAGGCAGAGTGTGTGAATGAAGGGAACAAAACCTCTTACAAATTGTGTGGAATATTTAATGTTTTGTAATGGCATTGTGTTGGGTATTTGATTAGTGAACAGTGAACTAGTTAAATGCACAGGAATTATTATTTTGTCAAATGATTGTTGGTTGATGCATATTCTTTCGCAGCATGTTATGGATCACTTAATTAATTTCATGAACAATAATCACTCTTCTTCCCTTCCATTATTTCACTTTCTACTAATTGCAAACCTCGTCACCTCCCATATTCATTTTTTCACTCCTTGTTCTGAGATTGATTACAATCAAGAGAATTTCTATGTTAAAATGGATGAAAGTGGCAATGCCTTGTGTGGATTGCAGTGAGGCTTTATTAATTTTATTTATAGTTGATTGTTTCTTTCATTGAGAAGTGACCATGCTTCTCCCCTTTCATTATATCATATTTTCTCTCAATACAAACCCCTCACATATCCCAGAACCCTGTTTCACCCCCCTGCTCATTGATTGCATGAGTCTGATACATTCTGATCCAAATCTATTTCATACTTTTAAGAGTTGTCATGAATGTCTATTTAAAAGAGTATTTGCTAATCAATCACATATGCATGATGAGTTTTTTCAGTCGAGCAAGCCATGGCCGAGGAAACAAAAGTAGAGGTAATTGGAACTGAGGCCCAAGAAGGCCTAGGTTCTCCATACATGTTGATGTTGATTCAAAAGAGCTTGGCTAATTGTTTCATGTTGGATTCATCAATTGGATTGGGCATGTAATAGTCCAACCTAGGCCTTAAAGGCCTCCTTTCCAAGCCCCACAAGCCCTAGGTATCCCTGTACCTCATCATGTCTCCTTACAACCTAAGGTCCCTGAAAATGATGGATGGTAGGAGATTGTCCACCCGACAGTCTCCCAACATCGTCGCTGTCCCAACTTGTCTTTGCCTACTACTCTGCCTTTGAACCCCATTGTCCAAGATGCCCCTAACCACTCGCTAGTGGAATCTTCCCATTCTAGCAAGAGATTGAAGACTAAAGCCCACCATGCACTTGATAAAGGAAAATTCACTGTTGCCCCTTCCTCGCCCTCCAATGACTCTAACAAATCCATGTCTTCCAGAATGCATTTGAGGGAAGAATGTTCCCAAGTGATCAACGAGATTAAGCCTAAAGGCTCTGCACAACCGAAGGAAAATTCAGGAAAATCAAGAGGTGACAAAAGCAACCAAGGAAAGGTTGCATTGCAAACTGAGAAATATGGCTTTTGAGTTTTATGTTATCTATATTTTCATGACAGTTGACTTCATGGATCTTTGGACAACATGTTTATTTTGGATATATGAGTATTATTTTGAAATAATTTCAAATTTCATGAGTTTTAATTGCCAAAAGTGAATATGTTAATGGGAGGCACAAGGAGGTGTATTT
>JASDQU010101200.1:34666-64664 GCA_032191745.1 Picea mariana
ACTGGGCTTAGAAACATCTGAGCAGCATAACTCTACTATGAATTCCCTGCTGAAACAATGAGCCTGCACTGCTTTTTATAGCCATTTCCAGGCGGCCATGTAACTAGTTCCCGGTGTAGACACAGGCTAGTTTAGGGTTTGTTTAAGCCATTAATTCGCCGTTTCTGCAGGACCGACCCTGTTCTGGATGTCAAATCATCTCGGGCGAAGGTCTTTTGGCGGTCGAGAAGCCGGCTTAAGCATTTAATGTGCCGTATTATCAGATGCGCGGCTTTTCATGTAGACAGTCGCGCATCGTGCGCTTAAAGCACGCACAACACGTTCTTATCCCGCGCATACGCGCGCACCTTATGATGTGAAGTGTCTTTCAATTTTTGTATAGTATTTGACCCTTCTGGAATGCTGTGACTAGTGCCATGAATGACTTCATTGCTGTTTTGATGATGTAGAGTTCTTGTCGCTATGTGCAGATGATGTGGAGTTCTTGTCGCCATGTGCAGATGAAATTTCAGTGCTAACACTTATCTCCTCATCCATCCCTCTTTCACACTATATAAAGAGGTATATCTCATGGGAAAGGCTAGGCTGGATTATGCATGAAGAATTATTCTGAAGATTGTACTTGTGATATCTTTTCTTTAGCTCTCTATGTTAGGTTGTGAATGATATTCATCAAATCATTGGAGAAACGATGTGTGTGTTGAAGAAAAGGGCCATTGGAAGGGACCTTGTAACATCAAGGAATGGAATGTATTCTCCACTTTCATTTAATATAATGCAGTAATAAATTTCTTCCCTATAAAAGCGTCTCTACTTTTATTGTATAACTCCTTGATATTATACATAGACTTCATCAAAATATATACATCATTGTTCTCTCTCTTTGTTGGTTTGTGCTTCTTAACAGGTTCACCATCCCACAAATCCAAAGATGGAACAAGGACGACACTAGCGAGGATCAAACGTATTTTAAATGGTATGTCATTTGTCCCTCTCTGATTTTACATTACAATGAAATCTAAGGTGACGTTTGTATTCTTCCTTGTTTTGTTCTATCTTCTCGTTGAAGTTACGGAGATTATTTTGTGTCTGCACTTACCGATTTGTCCGATAACACATTCCATCACTTTACTACCAAAAAATTCTTGAATCAAATACTCTTACTCCTATTTTTCCTTTAGGTTAATTCATTAACATTTCCCTGTGAAACCATACCTTTCATACTTAATACCATTCCCAATGGAAGTCTATTTTCATTCAGTGGCACTTTTTAGGTGAAAGAGCATTCATTTTTCTATCTCCAATTTCTCTGCATTGGTATCTTGCTTCCACTGTGAACTCTGATATCAAAAGTGGATTTATTTCACTAAGTAATTTTATACAAGTATCTAATTCATATCTAAAAAATCCTTCCCTAGAACTCCTATGCTTTACACATAAAGATTATTCACACACAACCTCTTAAGATCTTTGTTTTATTCCACGTCAAGCTTGCAACTATCTACACATCTCTACCTTTAAGGCTATGGAGCCTTAATTTTCCTTTCTATACCCATTAATGAAATTATTAACTTGATAGATTAATATCCTATGTGAGGATTCTTGCCTTTGTTGTACCTGTAATTTATTCACACTTGGTAGCAACTAAATAATAATCCCTCTATTCCTCTCTTCTCGAGTTCTTTATCTAGTTTTCATTACTTTCCCTATAACTCTTTGTTGCCTCATACAACTTATGTAAGCTCTATCATGCTTTCATGACTCTAATTTTTTATCATATTCTTGAATTGATCTTATTATACCTCTAATTCTGCAAAATTTGCAAGCAACCATTTTGTTAGAATTATACACATCATAAAAATTCGCCAATTAAATTTACATGTACCTTTTCTAATCAACTCATGAAGAATTATAAAACAATTATCCAAATTCTAACTATTCCAGGTCATTCTCCTCTTAATTATATTTTCAATGACTATACTCATACCCTGATATGATCTCTTAGATAAAAGTTATGGCTTCCTGGAAAAGCCACTTTCACCCCATTTTTGCATAATTTTAATGAAATGCCAACTTCAGTCAATTGTGGAAGAAAATATGTCAAGAACTAGAGAAACTTTCATATGAGGCATAGATAATAAAAGTTACAAGGAATTCATAACAACTTTCATATTTTTAATCTAATACTCTAATAAAAAACTGTAACAATCTAGAAATGACAACTTTGCCCTTTCCACCACTTTCTCCAGACTTGAAATTTTTGGAAAAACTGGCTCCAGATTAAGATATTGAAGAATAATCTTTAAAAACCATTATTTTGTCATTTCTGACAAATGAAAGCTGAAATGGACAAGGGCCCTCTCTGGTACTTTCGTAGAACTCATATCTATGGAGAAAACCCATAAGGTTCATCCCAAACTGACTTTATATGCTCCCATTATGGCCGGAATACGAAAATGGCTCCAAACGTTTTTTTGACATTGTAGAACAATTTTTCCTACGGGGCAATCTGCACCATTGATCTTAAAATCATAATAAATCTAGACTGTCCTTGAGAGGTTCCCACTCGGTCTGCTGAAGAATCGAGCTCAAAAGTGACTCCGAAAAGAGGGTTTCGAAGAATATTCCTTTTCAATACCATCGAAATTGGTCACTAAAGGTTCCAAAAATTAGGTAACTATTACCACTCCAACCAAAGGGTATCAAGGAATATTCCCTCTCGATATTGTCATAAATTTTCCTTCAGAGTTCAAAATTTTGATGAAGTTTTGCTACTTCGACCAGAGGGTATCGAAGAATATTCCCTTTCGATACCTGAACACTCAGAGTTGAAAATATTAGGAAATATTTGGTGCTCCAACCAAAAGGGTATCAAAGAATATTCATGATCGATACCTTATCACTCAGAGTTTAAAAGATTAGGGAATCTTCGCCACTCCGACCAGAAGGGTATTGAAGAATATTCTTGATTGATACCATTAGAACTCTTCTAAATGAGATCTTCGAAAATAACATCTCAGAGAGATATGAAGGTTGAGAATGATCCTAACTAATTGAACAACTATTGTTCTTTCTGCATCCTTGTATCGACTTCTCTTCATGCTCAACTCTGAATTCCTTCAGACACTTCCTTTCTAAAGGCCTGTTGGGAATTATTTTCTCGGACCTCTAATATTGAATCTTGATCATTGATTCCTCTAAATTCCCAAATGACTGAAAATGAATGCAAACCATTGATTTACCTCATTTCTAAAATTCCTAAAATGAATCTCATCCGTCGATCTAGAAACCTTGTCAAACTTCGAAAACATTAAGATTTTTAAATTTTTAAAGAATGAATCTGGGTTGTTTATGTCAATATCGAACACAATCTCAGCCGCCGATTCTCTGAAATATCCCCCCTGCTACTAAAACTATTAAAATATAAAAAAAATTCAATCTTACAAGTCGAATTCAGCTCTGCAACTCCACAGATTGAATCCATTAAACCTCTTAAAAAATCTGAATCATTTAAACATAGATTTGCTCACTAATTTGGGGATTTCACTCTAATTTTTCCCCCATTTTCCCCAAAATTCATACCAGTTGAATCTGTAACATCGAATATACCCGATTCTTACCCATTCCACCCCATACCAGTCTGGTGTTGAACCAGAAGCTCTGATACCAATTTGTAATGTAGCCAACCACCCACAGGCTGGCCATGCTAATCTATAACATACCCATCTACCCACAGGATGGTCACGCTACTCCAAAAAATAACTTCTGAACCAATCTCAAATTCTAATAATAATTTATTCGAAATCAAGCATAAAAGAATCAAATTCATTAATCAAGACCCATTCTACAACATAAAAGAAACAAACAATGTGTCATGCACAACAAATAACCAACATACATGAACATTATAAATACATATCTTAGAGATAATTAAATAGACAGTGGAAAATACATTGTACAAAAAACACAGAGAGAACTTATATTTGCATGTAAAAGTCACCAACTAGCTATAGACCAAGGACATTCCTTCGAACCATAGACATTCATGTTCTTTTACACTCAACAATAGGTCACCCCCGAGTCACGACTATGAATCCACAAGGACAGGTTCTAGGCCAAATATAAAACACACAACAATTGGTAGCTAGATCTCAGTTTTCCTAACCACACAACATATCTAAATTTCTAGCTCTCTTTCCCCCTCAACCTACACAACCCAAAGAAATGAACACCTTTATCTACCATGTAGTCCCTTAGGCTGTTCCATTTCTCTCTAGGGCTCGAATGCTATAGTTCAAGAAATCTCCCTGCTGGAAACTCCAATGATTCTCAACTGTGGACTGTTCTTTCTGAACTGCCATCAATCTCATGCACTTAGGCATCCATTCCCTCTTGGAATGATCAGTAATCTATTACAACCATATAGCAATGGCTCTCCTTCTCTAGCCATTCATTTCCATTCTCCACCCCAAGAGCACATGAATTCAACAAGAGTGAAATGAGGAATTCTAAAATGAAATGATTAACCAAGAGAAATCTTTAAAAAAACCACATCCAGGGTTTATAAAATTACATGAAAACAAGAACCACATGGCCTTCCTCCCAAGGAGCGCATGTAACCCCTTTTCTCCATAAAATCAATTATGGGTAAATAAAATATAATAAAAATACTTATCCCCTTAAGCTCCCTTTCTCGTGGAATGATATCCACCTATATATTTTGTCTTTGTTCATCTTGCAACCAACGATGTATTTTTTTTAATGTATATATATGTATTACATTTCCTAGGCACTCTGGCCCCTTTTCAACTTTACCGACTCACCAGCCTAAGTCACAATTACATAATACATTATACTTTATAAGGGTTAAAACTGGGGTGTTACAAAAGTCCTTGAGTATAACATCTATTATGTTTAACTAAATCGTTTTCGAGTCTATATCTCACAAATCATAATTATGATTTTCTCCCTTGAACTTTCCTTTGTTTCCCGTATGCAGTCTCTAGTTGATGAAATCGATTTGAGTGGCTGCATTAGCTTAGTCTCCATGATTTTTGTATCAACCTCATCCATTTATTCAATATATTTCATGCTCATATTTCTCTTCTTTTCCATGTATTCTATCATGGTTTTGGCCGACAATGCTTTCTCAAAGTCTACTAGGGTGTCCATTCTGAATTGTTTGAGTAGAATGCTTGATTTTCCCCATAATATTTTGCATTCTTCACTAACCTGTTCTTGGGTTCTCTTAATATCTTTCATAATGGTCATTCTTGTGCTAATGAGCCTATGGTAGTGATCCTATGTTTCTATGTGTACATTGGCAGAGTGTGCGGTGGGTTTTGGTGAGCATCTTTCTATTCAGTGACTTTGTTATATGCATTCTGAGATTTGTGGTACTTCTCTTGTATGATTTTCATCTATAGGCTGAGTTTGAGTTGATCAGACTTGTTCTTTTGTATTTTTTCCAATACACCAAGGGATTTCTTCTGTATATCCCTAAGTTCTTCATTGGATCTTGTGGATTTTTCCTTGAATATTTCTAAGATGAAATTTCCCCTTTTTATTTCTTCCATAGCCTTCTCTAGAATATAGTTGTCCTATTGCATTTTATGGACTTGTCCTTCAATTCTTTCATTATATGTACTGATCTCTAATAGTTCACCTTTGAGCCTTGTAACTTCTTGAGCATGTGTGGATTTAAGTTTCTCAATTTCCTCTTGGTGTATATTTTGGTTTGACTCAGTCTTCTTCTCAAATTATGCATTTAGTTCTTTTTCTTGAATTTGCAATTGCTTCTCTAGTTCTTCTTGGTGCATACGTTCTGTTGTCATGGCTTCTTTTTTTAATCGTTGGCCACATTTTCCTTGATTGTATCCAAGGCATATTCTATCTCAAATATTATTTATTTTGTTGTGCCAAGGGCTTCTGCAACTTCGTAGAATGACATAACATTCACACTGACGAAGGCTTTGAGTGCTAATGTTGTTTGTATAATTTGCATTCTCTTTGGGATCTGGCCTTGATTTTCACTTAATATTCCTCTTATATGTTCCATGGCTTGTACCAGTTCCTTCTGTTTTCCTCTTGGTTGTCCTCTTTTCAATGGCATTTGTCTTGTGACAATAGGAGTAGTCACTTACATAAAAAACTACACATTTAATTTCAAGTCCTATAGGTGTGACCAAAAGACTACTTGGAATAGCTGCCAGGGGAGTACATTCTTCCAATGGAATTGTGACCACACTTGTGTCAGGGTTTGTTACCAAAACTTTGTTATCTCACTTTATTCTCTCCTCCTGGGATTTGGAAACATTTCTTTTCTCTTAAACTTCTTTCTTTAGTGACTAATGTTGCTTGTTCTACATCTGCAATTTTCTTCTTTGCAAGCCTTGTATCAGTGTGTGTCTGAGTTGTTGTAGCATCTGTATTAGTTGACTTTCCTCCATGATTCCTCTACGAAAATGGATCCTCACATTTGTTCTTGTTTAATTGGTCCTATTTTTTCTCAGCCTCTGCCTTTTTTCTCTATTGGTATCTCTCTTCGGCCTCCTCAACTTTCCTTGGTAATTCTGCCTCCTTTTGTTTCTTTCCCTTCTCTTTAGATTCCAATATTTCTTTGCCTTGATAGAGTAGGGCTATGAAATATTCTATTTTCAAAACCATATATTCATATTCCTCTTTCTCAAGTAATTCTTTGGCTGGTTCATTAGGGAGTCTTTCTAACACTGCTTCAAAACACAAGGCTCCCTGGAAGAAATCCTCAACAAAATTGGCTTCATACAAAGTCTGTGGTGCTAATTTGACAGCCCTTGTGTGGTCATATAGTACCACATTATGGGGATCATGTCCTTTCTAGTTTACAATACATAAACATATTTCCTTTATGGTCTTGGCCTCCTTTTTAGCATGCATTTTATTCAATAGATCATATTGGCCAATGTGGAGAGGGAAAACGGGGCATTATTTTTTATTTTTCTCCGATAAGTAGGAAACGACTCCCTTTTCTACTTTTTGGTATGCTATCTCTCTGGCTAGAAATTTATCGGGGACATATTTGGGAAGAAAATGTGGTGGTCTTGTGGCCCCAAATATCTTCACATAGGTATATTATTTTGTCATATACCAGTCTCTTATTTCTTTCAGGGGTTTAATAGCTCCCAGGGACACCCTGTGTGGATCAAAACTGAAGATGGATTTATGCATATGAGAGAGGAAATGAACACATATATCATAAATGTGTTCTTTGTAGTTTTATTTCCATAATTGAGAGAAATAGACATGGATTGGGATTTCATATGGGCTCCAATCCCATTTGAAAGTAGGAAATCTATGAGCTATGAAAATTGCATCTATTATGTAGGATGCCATGTAAAAGCCAAGGTTTTTCATACCTTGAGCCTATCGAACTTGATTTGTGATGCTGAAGGATAATATATTAGACTAATTGAATGATTTTCTAGTATTGGCCACTTTGTAGGCCATCAGACACCATTCCATCGTGAAGTGGGTGTTGGTCTCCTACGACTGAGTTCTCCGCCGAGGTTTGGGGGCCGACGAAAACAATCCTACATTTTTTTCCTTTTTCTGGGAATGGTTGCATGTGATGGGTTTTGGCATGGAAAACACACAGAGGACGAGTTATTCTATCAGTGGGTGAAATTTGGTGAGCAAGTACAACAATATTGAAGGAAAAAACTTTGAGGAGGTGTAACTCCATTTTTTGGCCAAACCAGGTGCTGAAAAAGCCCAACTAGGGGGTTATGGGTGTTATGAAGCCATTAGAGACATCTATTTTGTATTATGAGCACCATAAGAAATTTTTTTAAGCATAGTGAAAATTTGGACCATGAGATGTAGCCCAAGAGAGGGGTGAATTCCTTCATCATTTTTTGTGTTATGTGTTCATTTTTTATGGTTTTTATATGTCTGATATGTTGCTCATGATTAAGTAAAAAATATTTAATTGATGTGTTAGTAAATTTATCTAATTACCCAAACACATACCATTTTTACACTTGCAATTTAAAAGAGACAAGTCTTCTTCATTTAAAAGATCTATTGGAAACAAATCCATTTCATTTTCAGATCAGTTGATATCAGAGCATAGGTTTTTGAAGGCTTGATTTTTTGAAAGTGTTTTTGTTTTCTGATTCTTACAAGGTTGAAGCTCACAAGAGGAGAAGGTCAACTTGTGGAGCCAATTTCTCAACTGCCAAGAAGGAGAACTATCAAATCACCTCAAGCTTCATGGAGATATTCACCAAGTATGGCTCATGAGGAGAGTCATGAAACTCTTCCTTCATGGAAGGAAAATTTTAGAAAGGATTTCTATGATATGACTGAGATGGTGAAAGTCTTGTTTGAAGAAAGAACTGCAATATTGTAAGGTGAATGCTCCAACCCTTTTTACACATTATTTTGGTCACCTCAGTGATCACCTGACAACATGTGTTAATGTTTCTTGAAAATATTAAAAGAAGACTTTCTCCATGGGAACAATGATTTTCTTTCCTCCTTCAAAAACCATGTCAAGGAAGGTCATCACACTCTGCCATATGCATGGGGTGCGACGACGCCTGATATTCACACTCTACCTTAAACCTAAACTGTGACGTCATCGCATGATTCTTGTGAATAGGGTGCGATGATGCTTAAATCATAGGAAATGTCAAATTTCACAAATGTTCTAGAAGGGAATCTTCTAGAAAATGAGGTGGCCTCCAATCAGTTTGGATATTACTTGTTTCTATGATCTGGTGGGATCATCCCAATCTCCTAATCCATCTCTCTTTCACACTATATAAAGAGGGATCTCTCATGGAAAAGGATAAGGTTGAATAGGCTAATATTTGTATGGAGAGTTCTACTTCAGATTATGCTTGAGAGATTTTCTTTAGGTCTTCAAGTCAGATTGTGGATCTTCTTCATTCAAGGCATTGAAGCAAAGGTTTGTGTGTCAAAGAAAATAACCATCGAAATAGGACTCTGCAACATCAAGGCATAGGTTGTATTCTCCACTTTCTATTCATTTAATACAGTAATACATTTCTTCCCTACATAAGAATCTCATCTTCTATTGTATAATTCCTTGATCATATACATAGACTTCATTAGAATACATATATCTTTGTTTTCCCTCATTGTTGGTTTGTGATTCTTAGACATGCTTACTATTATGAAAACTCAAGGAAGGATTTACAAGAAAAACACTAGTGAGGATCAAGCATCATTTAAAAGGTATGTCAATTGTACCTCATTAAACTAGTTTATATGATGGTGAAGTTTAAGGCAAAGTGTGTATTCTGTTCTGTTTTGTTCTAGTTTCCTGTGGAAGTTAGGGAGATCTGTTTGTGTCCGCACTTATAGATTAATCCGATAACAAAATTGGAGACTATAATAGGGATACGACTTCCTTCTGTTTTTTGCCTCTTATTTTCTTTTATCCTACCTTCTTTTGGTCAAATTCATTCTTCGAGTCTGTAGGTGATCTATCTAGACTCCTTGGGTCTGAAGGTTTAGTAAGAATTTTTGTCTTTCTTTCCATTTTCCTTTAGTTGAAGAGATCGTTGCACTATACTATATAGACAGATCGTGATGATCCTATGACGCTGCACTCTACAGGTGCAGACTAGTGCGGTGACATCACACTGTACCTTGTTGGCAGCATGCGACAACTCTAGATCGTCACACTGTTCTCCACTACCACCTACGACGATTCTTGTAGGAATTATTGGAGATGGCCAATTTTTCTTTTTTCCACCCATTTTTGCCTCAATTTCTTGGTTTGAAGTTCTGATACTAGTGATTGATTGATTTATAATTTTGAAACTTTCATTTGATTGATTTTCAGAAATTGAAAGTTTTTCTTTGTAAATTTTGCAAGTTTTTCTTTTGATTTTTGTCACAAGGGTATAATCTTTAGATCTCGGTATTGAGTGCTTGTTTGACAAAGAGTCCTTGATTTATTTGAAGTTTTGGATTTTTTTTACTTTCTAGATTGTTCATTGATTGAGAAACATTTTTTTTTGCATTTGACAAAAGGCTTTCCTATCATTTCATTTTTGTCTACACTATGGTTTTGATTTGGGAATAGTGTTGAGAGTGTGTTAATTTTCTTGGATTAAGATTTCTTTCCTTCATTGCATATATGATATGATTTGAGAAAGAAAGAACTGAATTCATTCTTCTTTTTAGTGATCTTACACAAGAAAATTGTTGCATTCAAAATATTTGTTCATTCAAAAATTGAGAAATTGTGTTTCGTAGCTTTTGTATTTGAAAAAGAGATACCTTCTCCCTACTATAATTAGAGTTCATCGAATTGAAAGATCACATAATCATATATTATTGAATTTTATTGGGTCAAGGTCGATACATCATCAATTTCATTTCCGTCTCCCTTTTGAGTAAACAACAACCTTTAAAATACAACGTAATTTTAAAATTTATTAGAAACTTTTATTTTCTAGAAATTCTGTTCACCAACATTAGCTAGGATAGAACTTTGGAATAGGTTGTAAGGAACACTCTCCAAAACATCAAAAAACACAATAATATCTTGTGATAGGGAGAGTTCAAATCCACTTGCTACATTTTGTCCTGGGAAGCCCTTCTAACACAAGGGTCAATCATGAGGTCGCATTAGGACTGGTAGAGTTACTCACACTACTTTTTCGGACTTAGTGTAGAGATTGCATGTATTATTGGGAGTCACTTGAGAAGAAATTCTGTGGGGACCTTATCGATTTGATTTCAGGCTAGCTACCATGCCTTTGCATGTGGATCAGACTGTCAACTATTTCCCCAGGCATCATTGTCATAATTGGTAACTTTATTATCCTATCTCTTTAGGGTCTTTACACGAGGTGACTATGGAGGGGTAAGTATTCACGATACCTAGAATCAACATTGGCCAAAATCACTCGGGCTCCTTAGAGGGTATACCCATGATTATGTGTGGGATCTTGCACCAAGGTGTAAGTCTATTAATCAGGTCATCGACATAACTTTTCCACCCGATTTATCCCAACCCCTTCTTATATTTATTTCACGACGTTGGATTTCATCACCAACTAGTGAGTTTGAAATAAGAAGGTTTGTTTTCTTGGTTTGTTTTTAGATTTTATGAGTGAGTGTTGTTTGTTTCTCTAGTTGGCCATAGATTTGTTTTGTTCTTTATTTGGTGCGGCCAACATCAGCCCTCGCCGTTCACATAGGATGCAAGGGACACCTTTGGAAGATTAAGAAGATTACGTCCCTTTGCTTCCTAACTCACTAGAGGGATCTCCTGAGGGAGCAATCAATAATGAAGTATCCTCTAAGATTGGAAGTTTGACTTCTTTAGAGGAATTCATACTTCTCGTAAATCTGTTATTGAGTGTTGTACAAAATCCACATTCTCTCATGATGAATTCATCGAGAGACCTTGTTGTTAACACAAATATTGAAGTACATACTTGACCTAACACAGAGTTTGGAGTAGACAATCCACTTTTTCAGAGTGAGTCATTTAGAACCCTGGTTCACACTATTGGAATTGTTAATACTAGCTCTATCCCTTTCCATTCTTTTCAGAGAACGTCTCCGAGACACAATATTTTTTATAAACTAGCATTATTGGCATCACAAATGCCTGTGACATTCGTTGATTATATAGTACCTTTAGATCATTTTACTGGCACAACTAGTAACATCGTCATAGTTTTAGACCAATTATTGATTGGTTATCACTCGATTCTTCCTCTCCATATCACCAACTCTACCATGGTCCCACAAGCTATGCTTGTTTCTACTGGAAATGTGGTCATCACTCAAGCTCCTATTGGAACACCACTTCTCTTAGATCAAATCTGTCACTTCCCCCTTGGTATAATGCTTTGAATACTTCCATCACTATCCCTGCCAAGAATCCATCCAGAGGGTCTAATGTTTTTGTTCCTCCTAGGTATAATGCTTCTAGTCATTTTTTTCCTACACCTACTCAGGTTCTCTATGGGGGGCCTTACATTCCTCCTCCACCTTTGCCTAGAGGATCTAATCATCCTAGCCCTAGTATATCCAATCCAGTTGGAGGCACCGGTCATTTTGTCTCTTCTGGTTTTTAGATTCCTATTGGAGGTCAACCTCAAGTTGGGGGGAATCCTCAAGTTGGGGGGAAACTTGAATTAGGGGGGAAACTTCAAGTAGGGGGGAAACCTCAAGTTGGAGGTCATAACCCAATTTATGGAAAAATTATAACCACATTACAATCTCAACCTTGGAATCTTCCTTTCCAAGGTAATAAACAACCATCTGGGGGGAAACATCCTCAAGTTAATTCTTTTGTGCCCCATAATCTTGGGCAACCGTATCCAGGTTCTATGAATCCTACTTGGGGTCAAAAGTTTCAGACTAATGCTCCTTTCCAAGGGAGCTTACTTAATCAAAACCCTCCACAACTGAATCTTCCAGGACTATCTAACTATCTACAGACTGCTTATGGTCCTACTGGTATACCTACAAGACTACCTCCTGAAAATTACCAGTTTCCTCAAGTGAAGAGACAGTTTTCATTTCTTTCTACTTTGGATTTACCAGATTTATATAGGATTTTGAATGATCCTATTTTTCATTCTCCTTATTGTCCCATCGTACCGACCAAATTTCCATTTGACATTCCTAAGTTTGACAGTCGATCAGGAGAAGACCCAAATAATCACGTCATGACTTTCCATCTTTGGTGTTCATCCAACTCATTGATGGATGACTCTATAAGATTATGAATTTTCCAACGAAGTCTCACGGGTGCGGCATCCAAATGGTATATTGAGTTTCTACGAGGATTCTTTAATGAATTCAATACCATAGCCATGGATTTGTTAACTGATTACCAATTGCCAATTCGATATGAGCCCAGAACTAAAATTTTGAGTTCATTTAAACAATCCTCTTCCACTCGTATTTCTTACCATATCCATGAGTGGAGGAGTAGAAGACACTTAATCAAAGTTCCCCTTCCTGATCAACTGTTGGCCAAGTGGTTTACCAAATCACTCATTGGGCCTATAGCCCATGATGTTTCCATGGGTGGTGTCATCACTGAAGAGATGGCGATTAGTCATTCTCAATATATACATCTCCTTTATTCACAAATGAGAACACTATATGACTTCATCCTTGATACTCCTCGTCCTTCTACGAATCCTACCCAAACACCTGCAGTAGCTTCTCATGATGTTGATGGTGTGATTGACACTTTTCATGCTGAGACTCATTCTAAACAAGCCAGTCATACCAATCCCAAGTCTACTACCTGTAATGTACAAAATACTCCTAACCCAACTCCTTCCCCCAATAAAACCCTTGAAGTAAATTCGGTTCAATCTACGCCTACCGGTAAAAATCAAAATAAAAAGAAAGGGAAGGGTAGGAATAAGGAGGACAAAATTAATAATCAACAATATGAGAAAACCAAAACAAAACCTACTGATGACAAGGAAAAATGTAAACCACATCATCCTTGCCTTATTTTTGTTAATGATCGTTATACGAAATATTGTCCACGATGTACTGAGGTTACTAAGTTCCTGCAAGGGACCGAGACACTTTCTACACTCATCATCTTTTCACAACCATTTCCTTCTCAACAGAAAGCTCAATTGGTCATTCATTACCAACCTTATCCCTCTACCACGTCTTATGTACTTATGTGTACTGGTGACTCCAAGAAGAATGAAGTTGTAGTCGCAACTCAAGCCAAGGATTATACTCCTTCGAAAGAGAAAGTTGATGATTTACCACCTCCATTGGATCAACCTTCTCCACCAAATTCACCTTCAAATGGTCCTCTTCATATTGAAAGACCGGGCCTAAATACAATTCTTCTTCCTCCTCCCAAGGGCATTGTTCTAAAGTCCTTATTTAATCCTCACGCACGTGCTGCCCAAAACTGTAGTATTGTAGAAGACCATGTGCAAGAACCCTCTGCGATATCGACTCTCAAAGTCCTTCAAAGTTGTCCTACTCAATGAAAGACGTTGTTAAAGGATATTGGTGGAATTTATCCTACCGATACTAATTTGATAATCTTTGACTTGGAAGATCATATTCCAAGGCTTCCTCCTCAATTAGCGTTTCAGATCCAAGTTGCTGTGGAAAATAAGAATATTTATTGAACCGTTATTGATGAAGGAGCCTCAACTTGCATTATGTTCATTACTTGTTGGAAATATATTGGCTCTCCTGCCCTTACCGAGTCGCACAATACTCTTAAAGATCTTAATGGTACATGGTTTAAACCTTATAGTGTTATTCCTTCGTTGTCTATTATGTTAGAAGGAAAGGAATTTAATGTTGAGGTTGAGGTCTTTGATGCACCTCTTGATTACAACCTTCTACTTGTCAATAGTTGGATTGACTCCATGCACTCAGTTGTTTCTACTCTTTTTCGTGTGTTACATTTCCCACACCAAGGAAAAGTCATCACTGTTGATAAACTGGCCTTCTTTAATTCTAATTCACATACTAGCAACATATCTTTTATTTCGAAAACACCTCTCGATTATGAGAATGTCAATGTGGGTCTTTTAAAAGATTCAACCTTGATGGGTACTTTTCCTATTCCGCCACTCGATATTCCTCCTCATTTTTTCACCTCAATTAACATGATATCAACGTCTGTTCTTGAAACCCTTGAGTCTTATGACCCATGGATAATACCTAGCTCTGGTGACTATATTTGTTACAGTGACAGAATGCCTTTAAGTCCAGTGGAATCAGGTTATCAAGATATTCAATTGACAACTCCTTCTCCTCCTTCTCTCGGTGATACATCTCCTGATCCATTCCACGTGATCTTTTCTACTGATGAGATGATCATGACAGTCATGTCTATGGAAGATACTCCATGAGATGATGGGCATCATCATTCTATTCTCTTCCTAGAATGTGAGACCATAGAGAGTTACCAACAGATTTCAACTCCATCTACCATTGTTGTTATTTCTTCTGTTCTTAAGTCAACACACGATGTTTTGTATGAAGGTAACTTGAGTAATATTTCACCTACCATTCCTATTTACATATCGATTAAAACCAGAGTCATGGAAAATGTACATATCGGTGCCTCATGTTCTATTGATGAGGTTCACACTTATAAATCCCTTTTCCAAGAATTCCATGACATTTTTTCCTAGAGTTATGAAGAAATTCCTGGTATCGATCTTGATATTGTTGTGCATGAGATTAATACTTACCCGAACGCTAAACCATTTTGGCAGAGACTTTTCCTATTACATCCATGTAACGCCACTACTATTAATCTTGAAGTTGAAAAACTTCTTAAAGATGTATTTTTCTATCCTGTGGCTTTGACCGATTGGGTGTCCAATCGTGTTTCAGATAACAAGAAACAAGGCACGATCTGTGTTTGTATATATTATAGGGATATAAACAAAGATTTTCCCAAAGACAATTATTCAATCCCTTTCATTGACTATATTGTTGACGAATGTGACGAAAGTGAAATATTCTCCTTGATGGACGATTTCTATGGCTATAATCAGATCAATATTTTACTTGTGGTTCAACATAAGACTGCTTTTATTTTCCCTTGGGGAACCTTCACATAATGGAAATTACCTTTTGGTATCAAAAATGTTGGAGCGACTTTTAAACGTGCTATGTCTTATGCTTTTTATGAAATTAAGAACATCATACAACCCTATCTAGATGATCTACCGACACATCCCATGCGTCATCAAGATGATCCGACACATTTACGAGCCATTTTCCTATGCTGTCGTTATTATCGCATACGTTTGAATCCACACAAATATATTTTTTGTGTGGAATATGGACGACTTCTTGGCTTTATCATGTCTATACATGGGATTCAAGTAGACCCCTTGAAGGTTGAGGATATTCTTAATTTGCCTCATCCTTCTACACTACGCCAACTCCAAAGTTTGCAAGGGAAGGCAAATTTTTTACGTCAATTCATTCCCAACTACATTGAATTAATGAAAGGATTTACTCGGCTTCTTAAGAAAGGTTATGATTTTGTATGGGATGACACTGCCAACAAAGACTTTGAATCTTTGAAGCTTTCCTTAACCCATACACCACTGTTGTTTACACCTGATTATAGTCGAGATTATTTCCTGTACTTAACTTCTTCAGACTCTACCATTGCTATGGTTTTAATCCAAGAGGATGATTCAAATGATGAACATGTTATATACTATTTGATTAAGAGTATCATGACTACCGAAACCAAATATTTGCATGTGGATAAACTGGCCTTGGCAGTTGTTCAAGATGTTCAACATTTTTGTCACTACATATTATTACGTAGAACCATGGTCATTTTCGATTGCAACCCCATGAAACATATCCTTACTCGCCAATTGCTGGGGGGGAAGTACTTTAGATGGATAGTTATTCTCCAGGAGTTTGAACAGGCCAATTCAAAGAATTCTTTGGTTTTTTCTGAATTGATATGTGACCTTCCCTCTACTGAGACAAAAATCGTGGTAGAGGATTCCTTACCCGACGAATCCCTCTTTCTGATCAGTTCTGACAACATATGGTACAAATATATTATCATCTATCTCCAAACCCATAATTTCCAGCTTGATCTTTCTAGTACAGATCATCTTCGTATCTGATATCAAGCCTGTCAATACACTATCCTTGGCGATACCCTTTACCTTCGTGGTATTGATTCCATATTTCGACGATGTCTCACCTATGACGAAGATGAGAAATATTTGAATGAATGTCACTCTAGAGCATGTGGCGGTCATATGTTTGGGTATGCTACTTCCCAAAAGATCTTACGAGCTAGTTATTTTTGGCCTTCATTGTTTAAGGATTGCATTACTGCCATCCAGAAATTCCACGCTTGTCAAAATTACAACAATAAGATCTGATATCACCCTTCTCCTCTTCCTCCTGTAGTTTTCATCGGTTCATTCGCTAAATGGGGTATTGACTTCATGACATGTAACCCTCACTCGACCGAGGGGCATGGATACATTATTGTAGCTATGGAATATTTCACTAAATGGGCCAAGGTGATGCCTACATTTGATAATATCAGGAAAACTACGATGTTATTCATATTCAATCATATCATTACTATATTTGGTGTCTCTCAATCCATCGTTAGTAATAACGGTAGTCATTTTTGCAATTTCATGATGTCTTAACTTACTGAGAAGTTGGGTCTTCGACATGAAAACTCAACCCCCTATTATCCACATGCCAATGGCCAGGTTGAAGCAATCAACAAATTTCTCACTACTATGCTTCAATGGATGGTAGGAATTCACAAGTGAAATCATCACACAATGTTGTTCTCAACATTGTGGGCCTATTGGACATCCATTAAGTTTTCCATAGGATTCACACCTTTCCAGTTAGTATATGGTATTGAAGCAATTTTTCCAATTGAATGTGAAATCCCATCTTTGAAACTTGTTGTCAAACTTCTCCCTAACACCTCAGCTGAAGAGGAATGGATGAAACCCATCGTGATGCTGCCTTAGTCATTGAAACTCAGAAAAAGGATGTCAAAGCCCAATATGACAAGCATGTCAAACCACATGTATTTTCTGAAGGTGATCTAGTTCTTCTTTACGAACAAGATCATGACTTGCTAGGGCCCAGTAAATTCGAGACCATGTGGTAGGGTCCTTATATTGTGAAACAAGTGTTGGATAAAGGGGATTATGAGATGGTAGATTAAGATGGAATTCCTTTGAGTGAACCTATAAATGGGCTTTACTTAAAGAAGTACTATGCTTAAAATCATTTTTTGCATGATTTATGTGTATTTTTAGTGTATCATACTCTTGTGTGCTTTTTCATTTTTGGTTCCACCCTTCAACTGCTTACCTAGCATTGTGCTTGGTTTCCATATGTCAGTGTGTTCAATACCCTATATTGTCTTCGTTGATGGATCTAGTCACAGTACTCAAAACTTAGCGTCTTCTGCTTGGTCAATCTATGCACCTACATATGAATAGATCAGTCTACATGGTGTTTTCCTTGGTTGTACAATTAACAATATCGTAGATTACAATGCAATTATCGAGTTGTTAACTGACGTTGTTTCACTTGGAATCAGTGATCTTTTTGTACGACTTGATTCATAGTTAGTAGTAATACAATTGAGTAACATTTATTCCATCTAGAGTCCTACTTTGCTAAGGGTATATTTACGAATTCGCCTCTTAGAATGTCATTTTGATTACATTGAATATCAACACATTCCTAGATGTCTAAATACTTTGACAGATGCATTGGATAATTATGTGTTAGACAAACATTTGAGACATTTATAAAATCCAATCACACTCTGTACATAAAACAAGTAAGCCAGTAGGAGCCTTATATATATAACGATAAAATTTTACAAAAAGTGTTTTTGTCCGAAGACCAAAATATCAAAACTATGAATCTCATAGCTTCATGTACAAAAGCATCAAGGATGTTGCTTGCTATAAAAAGCGACTGCCTGTGCTACTCTATGGAGCAGTCGATCGATGGATGCGGATACACCCACTGTGGGCATTGGTAGTTCTTAGGGAGCTCATCCATAGTAGTGTCAGGGACATGAATGGTTATCCCCTCCAGGTTTTGTTCTACAACCTCAAGGTCTGTGGCAACAAATCCTGCTACAAAACCTCTCTCTCTGGGCCTATGGATGGGAGATGATCCTAGTGGACGATAAGGTACCACATCTGCATTGATGAGAGCACTTGATTATTCATCAGATAAATAACACAAAAAACATGTTATATCCTTAAAATACCAAAAACATTATATAAAAGAAATTCCCTTCTTACCTATGTCCCCCTACTAGGACCCATCAGGAAGAGCCAAATCTGGATCTCCATGGAAGTCTACCCTGACATATGCATAATATTCAACCATGAGCAGCTGAGTCCTCAACAATTGGAAGAATACATCATCATATTTTACAATGGTAAAACCTCCATGTCGATCCATGATATCTACCCACCTCTTCATCCTTGGATCCTGTGGAGCGGGTATACCACACTCCACCTGTAGTCGTAGGACACAAACCCTCTCCATGAATAAGGACACCAAAATAGACCCATATCAAAATTTCTTTAACCCACCATTTCAGAACTTGATAAGTTGTTTCTTCATGCTCTTTAGGACCCCCTCACACCAGTTGAAGACCCTGGGCTCCATACATTCTATGGAATACTGAAAATGGAGCTGGAGAGCCATATGAGGAGCTACACTCCCTGCCATGGGAGTAATAGTGTAAAGGATAGTCTGCAAAGGAAAATATTGGACATCCTTGATAGCTACCTTGCTGCTATGTTTCTCAGTACCTGGCACACAATGACGGTAGGCGTAGTAATCCATAGGCTCACCTCCACCCTTGCTACCTGTAAGTGTCACCCGTGAACCACAGCAAGATAGTATTGTCAGGATATATATATCCTCGATATATATGGTGACTGTGTGGACACCCACGTGAAATTCATGTTCATTCACATCCCACATGTGAACCAAGTACTCGAGTAGTCTCAACTGAGATTTCATGCCCTGAATCCCGAAGAATTTTAGTAACCCACAATGCCTGAGAGCCATAACTATTCCCTTGTCATTCTCGACGAAGTAATATTCTTTTTCATGCTCTCACTCATTCCACTCTAGCATATTGACCAAGGAAATATTTCCAAGGAACCATAAGATGAGATTAGAAACATAAAATTCTTTCCTGGGTTTTTTTTTTCTAGTTAGGTTTATCTTTTTAAAATTCTTTGCTGTGGTCGTCGCGGGTCTGCACATTTGCGCATTGCGACGTAGTCATACCCTACCTATAGGGTCACTTGAAATGATCCTATAACATCATAGTTCATGATATAGGGCACCTACGACGACCTCAACGCGCAGGTAACCCCCAAAAAGTGACCCAAAAACATAAATTTAACCAATAAAAATCAATTTTGAAACCATGAAAAGATGAAGGAGAAGGAGATTACCTCTTTGAAGGAGATGATTTGTGAAATGATCCACTGCATGCTCCACAATCGACAATTGAAAATCAGGGTGAAAAATGGATTTGGAACACTATTTGGGTAAACTTACAAATGAAATGGTAAAATGGCGTTTTTAACCTATTTTATTGATTTTTATCACTTTTCATTGGCAAATTATATTATTTTTATTCTTTATCCATGCCCTAAAGTATTAACAAATTTACAAGTGTTGACTTTTGTAGATTAAAAAGTCTAGAGATGAGATGTTGAAACAAGGGTCCACCCCTTTTTGGTTTGTTTTTGTATATTTTTCGCATGTACAGATCCTTTTAGGGTTTTTCAGGAAAAACTCTGAGCAGAGTCTTAATTATTTCTCATGCTCGTGAAACCATGAGAATGTAATTGAGTAGTCTTTTGTCATTTTTTTGAACTCATATTGGCAACACGAAAAACAAAATCTATGGAGTATCCTTTAAGCTCTTTTCAAGCTCCCTAAACATGAAAAGATGGTCAAGCGACCTTATTCTTTTCATGCTCGTAAAAGTATTTGAAAAAAACATCTGATGAGTGGTAGGTTATCAATTTTTCGGTCTCGTCATATTAGTTTATGAAAAAGGACCTGATGGAGTTCTCTTTAAGTGTTTTTCAGACTCCCTAAAAATGAAAAACCCTTGAGTTTTCTTTCCTTGGACTCATTAAAAAATCATTGAAATACCCATATGGGATTGACCCACTTCTTCTTAGGGTTCGTTAAACATACTCCGAGGGACTCGTTCGAAGGATGAGATTACATCTACAAGCATAAGTTATCCTCCTCAAGCTTGTGTAAAAATAAAAAGGTACTCACCAGAAATGGTGGGTAAAAATTGGGAAAGAAATGTGTCTCTGTATTTATGTTAGTGGTAGTAATAGTTTCTCTTGAAAATGACACCCCCCTTCATCATTGTATCTGGGTTGGGAAATCTATTTGTCTCTCGTTTTACCATCCACAAGTTCATATGTTGGATCCTCCTTGAGTCAATGCTGCTAAGACCATTGTCATGTCGATCATATGTTCAAGAGGAGTCCAACCTAAACAAGCCTTCTATCGAGTTGGCCATCTGTAGTTATAAATTTTCTACAATGTCAACCTTTCCTACTCATTTCTGAATCAGTTCATACTCTGATGTACTTCAAATCTGTTACATATTTCATGTCATTGTTGGGGGATACATCAAGGCCCTCCTGTGATGAGTCTTTTCCTATTGACTTCAACACATTATCCAAAAACAAGACTTAGAAATAATTTAGTACCTTAGAGCTTGCATGCCTCAATTGCAGGTTTCTTCTCTTTCAACAGTGGGTTCATATCATTGACCCCTGATTGGAAGATTCCATTGAACTTTTGAATTCAAATCAATTATTCAAATTCATTGGATTGTACTGGAGTACCTTGGGAATCATTTACATCAATGGTGAATTTACCTCACACTTGTTAACAATTTTCATTAATGAATGGTAATCAAGTGGTTTCTACAATGTTCGACTTCAACACCTGTAATCACATGGCTAGATTCGTATGTAGATCCGATGGAAATGAAGACCTTGGATCTTATCATTTTGATCTAGGTTGCAACAGAGTATTCATGAACTAGTACTGACACATAGATCCACTGTGTATGTCTCATGGCTATGTCCTAATTTGAATTCTTTTAGAGCATACATCCACAGTGTATTCTTGGTGGCTATGTCGAATCATGATGACATGGATCCATGGTGTATGTTTTGTGGCCATGACTCCCTTGAAACTTATGATTAGAGTCACTTGTAGTCTCAGCATGGGAATTCCTACCTCAAATATGGTATGATATTATGCAGATGCTTGTTTGTTTGCAAGTTTCTGATCGATGCACTCCTTGTTTTTGACACACACATTCTACAAAGTATTTCGGCTATCATGAGTTCCAACTTCATACTTTGGGGGGAATTATGTTACAAATTATGTTGGTCACCTCAGTGATCACCTAAAAACATGTGTTAATGTTCCCTAAAAATATTAAAAGAAGACTTTATCCATGGGAACAATGATTTTCTTTCCTCCTTCAAAAACCATGTCAAGGAAGGTTGTCGCACCCTGCCATATGCATGGGGTGCGATGATGCTTGATCATCGCACTCTTCCCTAAACTTGGACTATGATGTCATCGCATTTTGCTCGTGCATAGGGTGCGATGATGCTTAAAGTATAGGAAATGTCAAATTTCACGAATGTTCTAGAAGGGAATCTTCTAAAAGATGAGGTGGCCTCCAATTGGTTTGGATCTTACTCATTTCTCTAATTTGGTGGGATCATCCAAATATCCTCATCCATCTCTCTTTCACACTATATAAAGAGGGATCTCTCATGGAAAAGGCTAAGGTTGAATAGGCTAATATTTGTATGGAGAGTTCTACCTCAGATTATGCTTGAGATATTTTCTTTAGTTCTTCAAGTCAGATTGTGGATCTTCTTCATTCAAGGCATTGGAGCAAAGGTGTGTGTGTTGAAACAAAGAGGCATCAAAAGGTGACTTTGAAACATCAAGGCATAGGTTGTATTCTCCACATTCTATTCATTTAATACAGTAATACATTTCTTCCCTATATAAGCATCTCGTCTTCTATTGTATAATTCCTTGATCATATACATAGACTTCGTCAGAATACATATATCTTTGTTTTCCCTTGTTGTTGGTTTGTGATTCTTAGACAAGATTACTATTCTGCAAACTCAAGGATGGAGTTACAAGGATAACACTAGCGAGGATCAAGTGTCATTTAAAAGCTATATCACTTGTACCTCATTAAACGAGTTTATATGATGGTGAAGTTTAAGGCGAAGTGTGTACTCTGTTCTATTTTGTTCTAGCTTCCCATGGAATTTAGGGAGATCTGTTCGTGTCTGCACTTACTGATTAATCCGATAACAACCCTCCAAAGGGAAATGGAGACAGTGGTGATAAAACTCCAAAGGGAAATGGAGGGAGTGGTAATTATCTAGCTCCTTCACCTCCATCTTCCACCTCTTTTACCATTTCACAACCACCTCCAAATTCTCCAAAATAACATGGTAAAACTCCTTTACTAAAGATTTATATTAATTTTGAATTGCCTATGTACAATGGAGAGGTAAATGATGAGAAATTGGATAATGATATTCATTAGAATGAAGTGTATTGTAGGATACAAAGAATCACAGATGATGAAACCAAGATTCATCTTTCTTCTTTAATATTGGATAGTGCAACACTCATTTGGTGGGAAGCCAAAACTCAAGAGAACATGAAGAAACATGGTAAAGTTTTATCCTCTAGCATACATGCAGAAAGCTATTATGGATTGGCAAAACTTTAGGTAAGCTAAAGAGAAATATGTTCAAATATTTACTCAAGAATTTAGGAGAAGAGATTTGGTTTTGGGTATAGATTTGGCTTCTCAAGAAACTTTACTCAAATACATTGGAGGTTTACATAGCTACTTGAGGCATACAATACTTATGTTTAACCCTTCAAATCTAGATGAAGTTTGTGTACATGCAACTCATTTAGAGGCAAGAGGAAGGAATGAACCTCAAGAGGGCAGCAAGAAGTGTTTTTCTAATGGAGACAAGGGAAAGGGGAAGTTTGAAGGAAATGGAAAGAAAAATGCTTCAGTCAATAAAGAGAGAGAGAAACTCTCATGTAAACATTGTTCAAAGGATGACCATGATGAAGACCATTGTTGGAAACTTCATCCTGAAAAAGACCCAAAAGGTTCAACAACAAAGAGAAACCAAACATTGCTGCAACTATACAACAAGATTTAGAATCTGATTCGGAAGATGAAACAAAAATCACAACCATGGGTTTACAAGGTAAGAATTCTATTGCTAGCACTAGTTCTTGAAATTATGCCATCAATGAAACTCAACATGAAAAAGAAAGAATATATATTTTTCACATAAGGGTAATTTCAAAACATACCAAGATAGATACTCTTTTTGATACAGGATCACAAGAAAAACTCATTTCTGAAGACATTGTCAAGAAACTAGATTTGGAAACTACTCCTCATCCTAAACCATACCCTTTAGGTTGGATATGTGACAATGCTAAATTGCATGTGACAAGAAGGTGTAAACTTAGATTGTCCATCATTGAAAACTATATAGATGAGTTAGAGCTTGATGTTATTCCATTGGATATTTGTGGTATTGTGTTGGGAAGCCCATACTTATATGATAGGAGAGCCATCTTTCATCTTCATGAGAACAGGTATCATTTGTTTAAAAATGGAGTTGAGTAAATTGTTAGAGCACATAAAAAGAAGATGAATTTGTGGCTTACAAATGTTGGACAAATGAAGAGACTAGTCAATGCTAGTAAGAACCTTGCACTTTTGATGATTAAACCCAAAGACAATGATGAAGACAAAGTTTTCAAAGGATGTGATGCAAAGTTACAATCTAATTTGTATGAGGTTGTTAATGAAAATGTTGAGATGTTTGAGGAACCAAGGGGATTGCCTTCTAAAATGGGTATCCAACATGAGATTCTATTACAGAGAGATGGTACTATTCCAGACATTGACATGTGCAGGATGTCATTCATGGATAATTGAAATTAGAAGACAAACCCAAGAGTTTCTTGACAAAGGGGTCATCAAACCAAGCACATCACCATGCAGGTGACCAATTGGTTTGGTACCAGAGAAAGATTGTATATGGCATATGTGGGTAGATTTTAGAGCCTTGAACATGACTACACATATGATTGTTGAAGGAGACACATGGAAGAAAGATTTTAAAGAAAATCAAGCTCCATTGCATGCCTTGACAAGCTATGCATTCCACTTGGTGATAAGGTATAAGAAAGACATTTATAATAGAGTTGTTGATATGCTTACTAGGCCTATGGTTAGTGATTTAGTTATTTTCAAGCATAATCCTATCATGCATAAGAGATATTTGGAATAGTATGCTTTAGATGCTGATCGCAAAAATGTTTATGAAAGTTTCTGTTGTACTAACCAGGTTCAGGAATTGGATTCCTATTTCCATGGTAAACTTTTGTATCTTCACTAGATATGATTTTCATAGGGTGAAAGAGTAAAAAAGATAAGGGAATCACATTCTTCTCTTGTTGCTGGCCATTTTGGTGTAGGCAAGAATTTCATTGAACAAGTTCAATTTGTGCATCAAACCGTTCAAGAACAGTTGAGAAAGAGCCAAGCCAAGTACAAGATAAGGCATGACAAGTTTTATATTGGTCTCAAAGGCACCAATCCAAGAAAGGCTGAATGGATTGAGGTTGGAAAGGTGATGGAATTGTACCCTCATCTTCATATTGACTAAAAGTAGTCTTTTGGAGGTCCAAAAGCTTCCCAATGGGGAGGAGTGATCTAGGGGATCAAATTTTGCTCAAAATTCAAAGTTCCCATAATCGCTTCAAAATGGACACATTCATAGGCCTCATCCTCATGAACCCAATGCAACTTGAATGGGCTCAAACAGACATCGTATGAAAAAGATATTATGCTCTGTTAATTTTTCCAAACAAGAAAAATTTCATTGACTATACAGTCCGTACAGTCCGTACAGTTCGTATAGTGCTGAGAGTATAGACCCACACATGGCAGGTGATGTGGCATGGTTTTATAGGTGACATGGAATGGCCACGTGGAAGAGTGTTGAGTTTGCATGTTGACACGTGGGCGAATGGGATGATGACACATGTCACATAGTGGGAGAGTGTATGGTGCCACGTGGCCCAAATGTGGGATTCCATGTGGAACCCTTTTCAAAGTGTAAAAATTGTTTTTTTTCCCATGGGGGTTGGAACCAACGACCTCCAGGGGGGACACGTCAGAGACTTGGCAAGGCCGAGCTACCAACCCGCCCACATGGTATTGCTTACCCCTATACGGTGTAAAATTTATTTGAATTTGAATGTTTGTATGGATGGTGGAGGAAAGGGATAGGGCTTAACCCCATCCCCTGGTTCAAACCCTAACACATACACAAACACCATACAACCACTCCTTGCATAACCTTTGGCGTGCATGAATATGGATCCACGATGTTTAACCAATGGCGCGAGGTTTGTAATGTTTAGCCCCCACTGCATAGCATTTAATATAACCACAAAAATATAACCGTTGGCTGGAAAATGGGTTAGCACTTGGAGTTAGCACCCGATCACATATCGCATTATAACATGACCACACGCCTTCACGTGGAGGAGCTAGCCAACATGCATGTAAGTTGTTAGGTCATTGGCCACATGGGGCCATATGACCGATTTCTCCGCCGAGGTTTGGGGGCTGACACAAATGGTCCTAAATTTTCTCCCTTTGGCATAGAAAACACATAGAGGCTGAGTTGGTCTGTCAGTGGGTGCAATTTGGTGAGTAGGTACATCAAGCTTGAAGGAAAAAACTTCCAAGAGGTATAACTTATTCATTTTTTGGCCAAACCAGGTGCCAAAAAAGCCCAACTATGGGTTTTTGGACGTTCTGAAGCCATTTGAGCCATCTATTTTGTATTATGAGCACTGTAAGAGAAATTTTTAAGCATAATGAAAATGATCCAAGGGAAGCTGGACCAAGAGATGTAGCCCAAGAGAGGGGTGAACTCCTTTATCATTTGTTGTGTTATGTGTTCATGTTTGATGGTTTTTATATGTCTGATATGCTGCTCATGATTAAGTAAAAAATATTTAATTTTTGTGTTAGTAACTTGATCCAATTACCCAAACACATACCATTTTTACACTTTCAATTTAAAAGAGACAAGTCTTATTCATTTAAAATATCTATTAGAAACAAATCCATTTCATTTTCAGATCAGTCAGAGGCAAAGTGACGATGATAAATGATCGAGGTCATATGAATAAGGATTTAGGGCTTTGTCGCTGTGGATGATTTGTTCCAAAAAATGTTTAAGGCTTGTGGGGACATCAAAATGGGTCTTATATGATGGACTTGATTACTAATAAAAACCTTTTCATCCAATTGGCTTCATCAACTGCATAAAAACATCAATATTATAAGAAAATAATTATTAAGGTAAGTAAAGAGTAGTAACTTGCAAAATTTTGGTAGTATGGGTACCCACTAAGACTCAAGAGATTTAGTGGGTTGTTGTGTGTCTCACAACACAATGTAAAATGTAAAATTTGTATATTAGAAATAAAATGTATCACCAGTTGTAGATGGACATGAATGGAAACTTGGGGGATAATCTTCCATAAGAGAAGGGAAGGTCTAAGGGGAATTACCCATGCCTACTAAACCCAAACCATCTTTCTAAATTATTTTACTGTGAACCTTCTATCTCCTTATGAGTATTTCCAAGCCCCAATCATTGAATATATGTAAGAGGGTTGATGTGTGAAGTCACCTGACAAGAGTTATTGAGAGCATGGGCTTGAGTACAATCAACCTTGGGAATTATAGTCAACATGCATGGGATAAATAGAAATTCGTATGGGAGGTGAGGGTAGTTTTTGTATGCATATTTTTGGACAATAAGATATTTATAGAGTGTTGAAGCTTGAAGGAAGCCATATTGGAATGTATAACAACTTATTGGAGATATAATTTCATGGAGGGACATGCTATAGGCCTATGAGTAATATTTTTTTCAAGAAATTGTGGAAGGATCAAGTAATCTATTGTTGTGAGAATTTTTGTTGCTGCAATAGATTCCTAGAGTCCTCAACAAAGATATTTCCTATCCAACCTGTGTTGGAGCCTTGGAGGGAAGTGGGATAGCGAGAGGGATTGTGTGGTAGAGAAGGGGATCCCATTCCTTGGGTTGTGTAGGTTGAGGGGTAAGAGAGATAGTGGATTGGAATGGCTATAGGAATTAAATTGTTGTGAGGGGACAATATCCAACTTTAGGAACCACCATCTCTTTTGGATTTATAGTCCTACCTCGAGGGTGACTTTCTATTGAGAATTGGAGTAGTAATTCTATGTTTGGGAGGAACACACGTCCTCTACAATGGGTTTCTTATTTGTTAATAAGATAAGTTCTCATATTCATTATGCTTATTTGTATTGAATGTTGATTTTAATTGTTATTCACTTCATTCTAAGTTTTATCTTATTTACTATTACTTGATGTGGGTAAAGGATGCATTCAAATACATGTTTTTATGTTATTGAATGCTATAATTGTACGTGTTTAATTATTGTTGCACATGTTTAAATTAATTACATTTACATTTTTAATTAATATGTACAATTGCATGATATTGTATGTCATGTTGTGTATTTTTCTGCATTTAAAATCGACGTGTTAGTCATTTTTAGTAGTAATGTGACCCAATTGGAAAGTTGGGTATGTTACAAATTGGTATAAGATATTTTGGTTCAACATCGGACCTGTATGGGCCAAATAACAATGCAAATTTGGTAAATTCATTGTTGCAAAGTTTGATCTATGTCGAATTTGGGGGAAAATTGTAAAATCAAAGTGAAATTCCCAAATTTGTAGGAAAATTGGAGTTGAATGTGCACTCATAATGGTTGAATAGATGATTAATGCGATCAATATGCAAGTTGCATAGTTAAAAATCGATTTGGGAGGTCAAATTTCATATTTTCATGGTGACTGTGAAGTTTGGAGAATCAACGACCTAGATCACATTTGACATGGTTATCAATGGTTGAAATTCATTTCAGGTTGGTTAAAATTCTTAGTTTGATGAAATATTTAGGACTTCGGCAGAATTCGATGAAGTGGGAACAAAGTTTAGTTTGTCGAAGAATAAAAATCGTCGATGGGGAAAAGTGGAAGTCGTCGAAGTTTTCATAGTTCAACGAAGTTTAGGGAATTGACAATCAATATCATATTTGACTTGGTGATTAATAACTTATATTCATCTACCAATGGAGCCTTTCAGACTTCAACGAAATTTGGCAAAGTGGGGTAAGAACGTACACTACAAGTATTTGACGAAAAATTTCAACGATAAGGATAAAATTAATCATGCATCACAATTTACTACATAATAGTTAAAATTTTAATCATTTTTTCTAGGCGCTCCGATGTGCATCACACTTTCGATGAACTTCTAGTTTCGTCAATCTTGCGACAATCTTTTGTTGATCTAGTGATGCACTTTTGTTGCTCTAGAGATGGACTTTTGTCACTCTATAGACGAAATTTTGTTGATATAGAGACAAAAGATAGTCGATATAGCGATGGACTTATGTTAGCCTCACGACTCACCTAGAAAATGCCAACTACCTATTTGAAAATGGTTTAATGGTCCCTGACTTGGCAAACTTTAACATAGTCAATGTTTATCAGAATTCTAATGACGATGAGTGATTTCAACTATTTTTTTGTAGGTGCAATGATTATAAAATATTTTTCTGGTGATTGTTCAATGCATGAAATATTAGTCTTTTTTCTATGTGCTACTTGTTTTAGATCTAATTCTTGATTTACATAGATCAAATTTTGTACTTTGAAGGTTATAATTTTTTAATATTTCTTTGTTTCCTTTTAAATAACCATATTGGATCCCTAACCCCTCTCAGTGTTTCATGGAAACCTGCACATGAGATCTAGCTAAATAATGTACAAACAAAGCTTATCAAGAAAGGAAGAGAGATTCAATATGGAAGAATGAGAAAATATATTCACACTACTCCAATGAGTTGATGATTGATACATAGATCATGATCAATATGATACAATGAATGAGTGGAATACACTCATATATAGGGAAAATCATTCCATAATTAAGAAAATAAATCAAGCAGTTAGCTTTCCTCAGGAATGCATGCATGCATAATAGTGATGGTAAATATAGAAAGTCTAAAATATAACTAGTCAACTAACTCCCACTGAACTAGTGTGTCGAAAATAGAAATTTCTCCAACACCCTCCCTGAACATCACTAGGGAGTAAAAAATGAGTCTCGGCTACTAGGCCATTTTAGGTACTCATGTACAATGCAACTAATGAACACTGAATAAAAG